>JAUTDX010000786.1:0-112854 GCA_030844895.1 Ambrosia x helenae
GTCAGTTTATCTACACATATTTTGTTAGTATTCGAACCAATATTGTCTAGGAACTCATGTATTAGTTACCCATCTTTGAGTTGCTCTTTCACTCAAGTGCTTACTCTAATTCACAGACAATGTGCTTGATACCAATGGTAACGTTAAAAATTTTTTTTTACCGCACTTTAATATAATGTAAAAAAAACAATCCAAATCTCTTTATGTAATGATGGAATTGTCAACTTATTATTATTATTTTTTTGCACTCCCTAATGTGTACTTACCAATATCCGGTTGTTCTTCTCACTAATCAACTTCAAAACCGAAAGATTGAAAAACCGAAAGATTGAGGATCTTTAGTTATTTTTTACAAATTACAAACCAAATAATAATTAGTTGTAAACAAATTTATTTTTATGTAAAATAATTAAAAAACTTACTTCTTAAAAAGTATTAATACCCGGTCCAATACCCAGTTATACTCGAACCCGGTCATACCCTAACTGGATAAATAGGATATTATTTTTCTCATCAATACCCATATATATTATCTAAAAGGGAATAGATAACGTATAAAGCTTCTTAACGTAAGAAGCATAAGAAGCAATCTCAGCCATTAGATTAAGGATGCAGATTAAAAAACCCTAATCATACTTGGGTTAAACTAACCAAGGGTAAAAAAAACAAAAAACCGTCTATTTTTTTTTCAAATCGTAACATAACTAATTTGAACACTGATTTTTCATCGTTTTCAGATCGATTCAAGTTCAGAATCATCAAACAATCAAAAACAACTGAATTGAATCATAAATAGAACGTGATTTGCAGAAAAATCAAAAAACAGAGCATTGCATTCGATGGTTTAAAAATCACATTAATCCTATTCAAAAAACCATCAACGCATATAATATTCACAAAAACATACGATTTTAATAAATATAATTACAATTAAAGAAAAAAATGGATTTGAAAAAGAATCGGATTAAGAAGACTTTAATACATAAAAAGACGCACTCATGTATAATAAGGTGCGTCTAAACAAATCATTAAAAACTGGGTCAAAAATACATAAACAGACGCACTCACTGAAATCAGTTGATGCCCATAAAAATAGCAATTTTTAGACGCACTTGTATATATTAATGCGTTTGAATGTTTCATGAATTTTATTAAATGCGTCTGTTTCAGTTGATGCCATATAAAATAGCAAATTTTTAAACGCACTTGTATTTATTAAATGCGTTTGAATGTTTCATGAATTTTATTAAATGCGTCTGTTTCATTTGTTGCCATATAAATAGTTTATTCTGCTTAATGGGATTGCATTTATTTTCTTATCATGGCATGTTGTTTTTCATCTTTCTATGTTTATGCTGAAGTGGTCGAGGAGATATTGCAATTTAGAAGTACTAAAAATACAATATTATTTACAACATATTAAGTCTGATGAAGGAGTTGAAGCACTTTTTGATGGCATTTGTGAAACAGGGTTGATGAGTATAGTTGAAGGTTTACACTTTTGATGGCATTTGTGAAACAGAGCATGGTTATTTTTATTTAGACGCACTTACTTTTTATTTTGGACGCACTATCATTTCTCACTTTTTCTTCAGTACCATGCTCTTTTTTTAGAGCATGTTTCAGTGGTTGTTGATTTCGAAATACGATCTGCATCATCGATCTGGATCATCGTGGACTTCAGCTTTGCATCTGAATCCAAAGAAATCTTCACAGCTACAATTGATGTTGGTTTAGTTGGTGTGTCAGACGAGAAGCAGAAGGATGACGTGTGGTGTCGGGTGGTGGTTCGGCGGCGGTGGCGGTGGTGGTGGTGGTGTTGGTTGTGGTGGTCAATCTAGATTGGTATGTTTCGTTTCAAGACAGTGAAGAGGAAAAATAGGTTTAATTGGGGTTAACTGTGTTAGGTTAAATTGACAGGTGTCACATCTCTGATGGCTTCTTACACTTCTTACGTTAAGGGGGCTTTATACCGATACTTTCTCTACTAAAAATCAATCTCTCTCAGTAATAATAAACAATAACTACCTTAAAAACCTACTATCATCTCTCTCTTAAATCCTTTTAAAGAAAAAAAAAATGTCACAAACAACACCAAATAAGCGACATGGTAATACTCTCGATTTTGAAACCGCCTCCACAAGATGTACCGGAGAATGTTTTGGTGATTGAGAAGGAGATGCTCCGGTGGTCGAAACCGGAAACGTCCCGCTGTACAAAATTATTCGATATATATGGTTACGTACGAAATAATAATGGTCCCTAATACAGAAGCTTTGATCCATATGACAGATTATTATAATTCAGATGGGTCAAATGAAGATCACCACTGGAAGTGATCAACCGCTTAAGTGTACTTATTTTTCTATATGCTGTTATGTATGGTTTTTAACTCAGTTGAGATATATTAACCATTCATTCATAAACACATAAACCGCGACTAATTACATCAAGATAGCGGGCCGACGAGCAACAAGCTGCGCCGCCACCACCCTTTCTGGATGGCAAACCCAACCTACTAAAAACGAACAAGCCGTTATAAACCTGTCAAAGATAAAAGCACAAGCCACGCACGCACGTATCGTTTCTATGATAAGCAAAGTAAGAGCGAGTCACCAACCAAAGCTGTGATTAAATTCATCGAGAACAAAAGGATGATCTAGTTTTTTTGTTTGTGTTAGTTCTCGGCAAGGCGTTTAGTTCTCTTTAGATACAACTTAAGCACAAAAAATATAATTTGATTCATCCTCCATTGTTTTTGTATACCAAAATCGGTTATGTAGTATCCCAATTTGGAATGTTAGCAGTAGCTTCATTAACCATCTTACAAGGTCCACCTGCATAGAAAGAGTATGGAAGTCAAAGCCACTAAAAATTGTAGTAAATTAATGTTCTCAGTCGGTTATTGAACCGGCCGCCTTGCCAGGTCATTGTTGGACCGCTTAAAAAAACCGGAATGACGTCATAGATAATTTAAATTTAAACGCGCACACACACATCTTAAAACAAAATATGCAACTACTTTATCTTCTGAAGTGGATTTTAATGTTCATAATAATAATAATATATAAAACTCTAGATAAACAAAATATGGAGTATGTTGGTAAATCAGATTTGGGGGGACATAGAATCTGAAACCTGGTCCGACCACTCCGTCCAGTCCAGCTGCTAGGGATGACAATGGGAGAAGTATTGGTAATCGCAACCTCATACCCGATAGTAAGACCATGTCCCATACCCAGTCCTAAACACGTCATGTACCCGTTAACTCTTTACCTGTCGGCCATGTCTAGTCCTTAACACCTTAGGTATCCAATTACCCTATACCGCCGGTATTTGGTATACCTATTAGTTTGTTAAAAGTTACCTATCGGATTCCTAAGTACATTTTTTACTATTTTAGTTTCTTATATAAAGTTTTATCACATGAAATTAGAAATAACAAATCTAAAAATTTAGTGGATTGGTAGAAGATCTATTACCCAAAGACAAGAAAAAAAAAAGTTTACACGTATTGTTCGTGCAAAGGGGTATGTATGTCTTAATAAGATGGGTCGGTATCGCCTAATCCCATACCCGCGGTAAATTTCAAAACTAGTCCCATACTTGGGTCATATGCCCAAATATGAAATACAAATCCCAATATTTGTCATCCCTGCTGGTTGCTACTTCAGATGAAGGCAGTTTCAAATAACTCAACCAGACCGGTTATGTACCCCCGTTCCTGGTCGAACTTTGAAAACCTTGATGGAAATGCATAAACTAAAAACTACCCTTACCACACTTTCAGGAACCCCAGGCGGGGGCAAAGGCAGATTTTTTGGTGGAGGTCCACGTAAATGTGATCTCTTGTCAAAACGGCCATTCCCAATCTTTCCCATACGTTAGCTCACCCTGCCAAAGTAACAACTTAAACTATATTCCAATTGAAACACAAACCGCCCATTTGAGGGAAAAACAATCAAATCGATCCGCTCATAAGTAAACGGGTTTAAATTAGCAAATTACCTCATGGTGTAGTCACATCCATAGGTGTTAATGAATGATAAACCTTTTTGCCGGTTTCCAAGTCCCAAGGAGGCTGACAAAATTGAAGTAAAAGTTTTAAGAACGCACTTACTTATAGGGTTAATAACCCCAGCATAATCTCATTTTGTAAGAAAAGTCCCTCAACCACCTTTTGGTATAATAAAATCATCAACTTGTTTAAAGTAGTGACGAAATTTTGTTATATTGACTAGTTACCTCATATATGATATATCAGATCAAATTTTAATGAAGTGATGTTACTGTTGTTCAAAAATGTTGATGTTGATAATTTGTTTACCATGTAAGATGATAAGAATTTTTATTTGAAACAATAATGTTTTATAAGGTGGTGTTCCATGTCAGCAACACTATGCATGTTATCCGCACCAACAAAAAATCACCTAGGTAGCCCCGCACATGTGTGATGATTGTGCTAGTAAGTGACGTTTATCATTAACTTCGCAAATTTATGTATATTAAACAAATCAGGGATTCTAATATACTAAAACTGGTTTGAACATTTTGTGCAAATGAGATAACTATATAGGTTTTTATGGTACTTTTTTTTGAACATTTCTCACCTAAACACACCAAAGAACCCCTTTGCCAGGATCGAACCTGTACTTTCTCCCCGAAGAGATGGTTCTCTACCATTGGGCTGTAGCCCAAGTGGCGAGGTTTTTATGGTACTAATTGTTTATTTTAATAATAGTTAATTTAGACACGTGATTAATACAGAACTATCAGTAAATTTTTATACCTGAGCATAAAATCTTTCCGAAGAATGTGCTGTACACCATGCAAAGCAGAAGCCACAGCATATGCATACCTGACATAAATGCCAATACAAAATGCAAAATTGTTGACTAAGCACACAATATGCAAAAGGGTAAATGATCTTTATGAACTCTAACTCACATTTCTAGCACCCATCCAAAAGTTTTTATCAGTCTCAGGATCATCCTTCATTCTTAAAGAAACATTCATCCATGTGGGTGCAATTTTTTCAAGCAGATCCTGTATAAAATATAAATTCAACTTCAGTCACTCAGGTAAATTTTTTGAGTACTGGTGGCAATTCAATCCATTTAGCTATGAGTGGATTTAAGATATCTTCAGTCTCTAACGTGGCAAACGGGTAAAATCAAAATATTTTTAGCTAAAAAAGTAATCAGTTGAAAAGGTTGCCCAAGAGTATTATAGAAATAACATAACTTTCGTAATATATAAATTTTAACATGCTAAGTGTAACAATAAAAACCATTTTTACCCATTCGTCCCATTTTGCAATCGCCACTTTTATATAATTATCATTTCAGGAAGCTTGGAGGGGATTTAGTCTATGAAAATTATTTTAGTAGTACCTTTCTTATAATAACAGAGAATTACCAATTGGATCTAACATTAGTTACAGGCCCATTCTCCTTGGGAAAGTATTTTCTGATTATTTTCCTCGTTATCCGCAGGCTTGATGTAGAAAAATGGGTATCCAGCAGGAATTCTCCACGGGCCAAATTAGGCTAGATTTACAAATATGTGGTCAGGCTCTGCCATCAATATGTATCTGCAGAAGGGCAAAAATTCGTTAAAATTTTTGTTGAATAAAATATGATTTGGGAAATAAGTGATCAGAAGAAGAATGCTAACTCCTCTCAATAGTAGCCCTCTCCAGCCATTGCACAAAGGCCCAAGGTCTGTTCAAAACTATGTATCCCTGTATCATATGAAATCCATGTCAAAAAACCAAAGAAATATAATTCTATAAAAATTGATAAGAAATCTATTACGTGCAGAAATATTTAAAGGGTCATATTCCCCAGGCAACTAAAACTCCCAACATGCACAAATAAGCATCTGTCATAAGAGAAACAAGCATGCCCACATGCATCACATAGGCTTAATCAATGGGGCCGAGCCGCAAAAAAGTTTCTATATATAGACATGATGCGTCAAAATATCCTACAAACATATAAGTATATAACCAAAAAGCCTAGAAATTTCAGGAAAACATATAAGCATGATTCCTAGGAAAATTGGAAGATATATTCCAGAAGTGGCAGGTTCGCCCTCATGAACCAAGAAATGTGTTAAACTCTCTAATGGGTCAAATCAGCATAATTTATAACTTGGTTGGAACTAGCTGATCAACTAACTGGACTTCCATTAACCAACTGTCGGTAATTTTCTCTTATAAAACTAACCAAACTTACCTTCACCACGATTGAACAACAAAACTACCCAAGAAATGACTTGAAGAATCAAATAATAAGAATTACAAATCTATGAAAAAGATTTAGTGCAACGTCAAATTAGAAACAGAAGATAGAGACTTTATTTTTAATGCAAGTTCGGCCAGAAAACTAGTTCAAATAAGCCTAACTATATCTTTTAATCATTTATCCTGTCAATATGATGTCATGTAAATCAATTGAAGAGAAACAAATTGGTGAGAAGTTATGTGTGTTATTTTAAGCAGTATTGATGCTTACGTTGAGAAAAAATTATTTTGTAGAGAAGTTGAAGAGTTGGACAAATGTGAAGGTTAAAGCTTGGATTTAAGAAGCTGCGAATTGGCTTGGGTTTGGCAAAGGTGAGTATACGGGGTTTTCAAAATGATATCACAGATCAAAACATGTTTTAATAAAAGTTTATACAATGAAATGAAAAGTTTTGAAAAGAAATAGTATGTAGTCAAATTAAAATAATTAATTTGTATGATAAACTCTAGCAAAGACTTGTATTCACTTAAGTGTTTCGCTATGCCTGTGTGATGTAGATGTCAGGCACCCAATCCCACATTGAATCATGATAAAGGTTTGTAGAAGACAAGAAGACCATATCTTTACTTGTGATGTTTTTTATCTTGCATTATATAAAACAACTATATTATGTGATAAATGTTGTAATCTGGAAGGACATGCATATTGGATATTGTTATACATTTCAGATTGAGATTTGTAGTACCCGGGGCTTATGCAACTTGATAGATATTTTGAAGTTCATCAAGTTTGACTTTCCCCGGTTTTTGGAAAATTTGCAAGTTTAGCCATGAACTGATATCAAATTGAAATAAAGGTTTCTGTGCAATATACACAAAAAGCTACAAGAATGCCTGATATGTGGTTGTAAATATTTTGGCATCCTTCTAAATAGGCATTCTTTCAGATAATTTGGTCAAGAAGTCGAATAATAACACTAACGATTTCACCCATTTACTTATAAATGGTGAAGCTAAAAATTTTTAACTACAATTGTTCTACTCATTTTCAGAAATGGTTATTCACTTTTGTGATAACATAGTTTTATGTAATCATGTTTTTAGCACATTGTTTATTTACGAAAATAAAAAAGGAATCAAAGATGTAATTCTGTCTGCCAAACCTTACCCATGACCCAACATGTTTCCACACAACCCGTGTGACCTCCCCATTTTGACACCATAAAGTAACACTTTACCCTTTTGAAACAACGATTGAATGATTGCATATAAATCAAGGCTCATTCAACGTGTATAAATCAAGACACGTGCTACAACGTGGGGATTTCCACATGTTTAAAATTAAAGCAAGTATTAAATGAAGCTACCTTTGTCACACAATCTATGTGTTTTAGCTATACACCTTCAATAATTACATGTTAGACATAGTGCAGGTCAGTTTTGATACTGGCATATTCCGCGAGTTTACAAATAATAGGTTGAAAATGAGATGGGGTTATTTTATATATATCTAAGTAACTAAAGTGGGGATCATCATAGGGACACCCACACCCTGATTCATAGACGTTGTAATGTTCATTTACTCTAATAAAAGTTGGTTGGGTCATTTCTGTTTATTACTAGTTTGTTTGTTTAATAATCAATATATTTTTGCCTGGGGTCCTATAGGGACATAATAGGAAGAATCTTGTGGACATTGACCAATATCATTAATTCATTGTGATAACCAAAGCAAACTCGACCTGCTTTGACCCCCTGCCAATAGATTAACCCATCTGACCCATACTGCCGATTAGTAAGAGCTTTTCCTACACAAAAATAGCTATGATAAATGGATGGGAAAAAAAATAATATTAGTCTTACTCGATCTAAACCGGATGGAAGGGGGTCAACAACAAAGGTTGGAATCTCATCCATCAGATTATCGGGTTCGCCTGAATGCAGAATCCTGGTGAACTTTCCCATCTCTGACCCAGCCTTATCTTTTGTCTTTTTATACCAATATACATGATTCGGCATTGCCATTTGCTATAGGGAGCATCAGTAGCTGTCAATGCAACATGAATAACGCCTTGGCACCCCTTGCTCGTTTCATATTATCAGGCATCTCAACAACAGGATCAATAGATAACCCTAGAGAATTCACAGCTCTGTAGTGAACTGCCATTGTTAATAAATTGTATTTTGCAAAGAATGACCCATAACCAAAAGAAACAAAGAAAAAACAGTGATGAACAACTTAAGTTTTTCCGCGCCATTTTAGCTCTTTACACAAACATAAACCTTTAAAATACCACTTCAGGTGAGGTACAAAAGTCTGTTCGTACTTCGTATGACCCCTCAATTTGTATCAGCACAAAGTAGCATTGATTCAAAACTCATAAATCAATCTGCATAGACACAATCAAAGTCAATGTATACGTAAGTCGACCAGTTGACTTTTTTATTATACAGCTACATCAACAAAACTGAAGAATTAAATATACAATAAATCCCATAAATATGGGAAGAGATAATGACAAATAATTACAAATTGATTACAAACTATATATAAGAGATATGTTCTATTAAAACCAAAACATAAAATATGATTCTCAAATGGAGCATAATGTCACCATAGTAACCCATACAGCTAGACAAGACTAGTTTAATATGTATAATAAACAATAAATATAAACTCGTTAGTTCGATTCAGCCACATAAAGCAATCAAATTACAGTGTTTTATTCACTCATATATATTTAGGGCAAAAAAATATTCAATCTTTCCCAAACCCAAATACTAGTAGCCATAGCAAAAGCGCTCATGTTTGCCATATAGTTGGTAGTGACTATCGACAGCCGAGCCACCAAATAGTGGGAATAGCAAGATTTTTTTTTTTTGGTAAAATATACATACGATTTTTTTTTGGTAAAATATACATACGATTTTTTCTAAAATATTTCTTCTAGTGAATCGCTAAACATGAAACACGCCAGCCATTTCATCACTAACGCCACGTAGCATATAGGTAGGTTATCGCTATCATCCGCTATTACACTGTTGAAAACTATGTGTATACCTAAATTCAAAGCTGAATTCAATCACATACACGCGTATATGTAAGCATTAAGATGTAAACATGAAACACTAAACACAAAGTAGCTCTAAAATCCAAATAATTGTACAACAACAGCATTTGGTCAACTGAATAATTAAAACCAATAGATTCATTAATTCATAAACCCTAAGCATAATGTAGCTACAACAACCTACACATTATCACCCAATTAAACAAAAAAAGACAATAGAATAAAAAAAAAAGAGAAAAATTCTAAAATCGAAATTGGATTGTGAGAATCACGAAATAAACAAGAATTTTGCAGACAAAATCAGGAGGTATCGCAAAGGATCATGGAAAAATAAAAAAAAAATGCATATAAAAAGTAGAGCAATATGCAGATTTATGAGTAGGTGATACGAAAAACAAAATAATAAATTATTATAAAGTAAGGGAGCATTATTATTATTATTGTACCTGATTATTATTTGACGAAATGGAGAGACAAGAGTTGGAGTGAAAGGAAAGGCAGGAGAATGAAGTGAAGAAGGAGGTTTTGAATGACAGAAGAGATTCAAGGCTTGAGTTTTAGTTGAGTTGAGATCCAAGACAGACAGATCAAAAGGGACTAAACTCTAAAGTCAGCGAACGAATGTAGATAGATACTTCCCTTCCTATTGTCTGTCTGAATGATAATAATAATGCCCCGTCAAATCCTTTTATAACCCGTCCGTCCACTTAAATTAAGGGGAGGTGCGTTCCGGTTCGGTTAGACTGTAGTAGTGTTTCAATCTTTTAGAGGTATTTTCTACCATATGAATGTCATGTCATCACGGAAATTTTTAACTAAAAAAGGGTGAAGTGGTTCGAATCAATTTTTTTTTACGACTTTTATCATTACTAAACGATTAAATACTTTTACAATCTTTTTAGTCAATTAAATTAATATTGATATTTAATTAGTGCTAACACTCATATGGAAAGGTAGGTTGTATTTTTTAGAAATGCATTTGATAAAAGAATTAATGTTCATAGCCATGTAGTGGCTTATATAAACCACCCATCTCCAATTTTTTATCCAATTATCCGTCTATGTGTAGTGCATCAATGGTGTGATTTTTTTTTTTAAAGCTAACTTCATTAAACACCAACGGCTATCTCCAAGGAGGAGACAACCACAAAACGAACAATCAAGTTACATCAAAATTACACCAATTACTCCAGTCTATCCTGTCCTTCTAGATCTACTATTAAACCACAAGAAGCTAATCGCCTTGACATCCGCAAGCATCCTCGACCCCGTTCGCACATCCTTTGCTTGAACACAATCTCATTGCGAGTAACCCAAATCTTCCAACACGCAATCACAAAAACGCCATATACTATACCTTTCCTGGAGCTCGAGATAGGCAAAGTCTCCACCATCTTCAAAAATCTTGAACCGCAAACATAAACAGAGGAGGCAACTTTAACCAAGACGCCACACCAAGCCACAGC
Organism: Ambrosia x helenae; assembly: GCA_030844895.1. NCBI lineage: Eukaryota > Viridiplantae > Streptophyta > Magnoliopsida > Asterales > Asteraceae > Ambrosia > Ambrosia x helenae. The sequence continues at coordinate 10,785 of JAUTDX010000786.1, forward strand.
CCATTCGCGATCGAGCAAGCGGTAAAAATATGATCTGTCGTCTCAATAGTGTCTCACCACAAAACCGGCACATACCATCTCCAATATTAACATTCCTACGGCAAGGTTGTAAAAGGCACTCTAGGCGGCGCCTAGGCGCTAGTCGGAACCCAATATCGGAAATCAGCCCTAGGCTGGAGATTAGGCGTTTTTGGGATTAGGCGGTGGTTAGGCGTGGTGGGGCGTGGTTAGGAGGTGTAGGCGGACCTAGGCGGCGCCGGATTTTTGATTTCCGGCGAAGAATTCCCGGCGACGGCGACGGTGTTGGAGCTTCTGTTGTCAGAATTCAGAGGAGGAATAAGAAGAAACAGAGATGGCTGCGTATGTTTGTTTGTTGTATGTTTTAGGGTTTAAATAACTTAAATGTTTTAACATTTAACCCCTCTTCTTCTCACTATTTTACATTAGTCTCTAAACCTTATAAAATTTTACTCAAAAGTTAAAATAATTTTGTGTAATTAAACATTTAACCCCCTCAATCTTTAATAGTTTACATTTGACTCTTAAAACTTATAAAATTTATACATAAAAAATATAATATCAACATATATATATATTAAAAATTATAAATATAGCTATTTATAATATCAACGCCTAATTCCGCCTAGTCCCGCCTAGTCCCGCAGTCCCTAGGCTAGACCCCACCCCTGCCTGCCTAGCCCTAGCGCCTTCTACAACCTTGCATACGGGCCAGCGCACGACCCGTAAGGAATTCCTATCCAGACTCGTCTGCCACATAAAACACGTTACACTTGCCTGAAGCCACTTGCACCATTTATACACATGATTTTCCATCACCTGAGCGGTACCTTTCAGCCATTTACAGCCTCGCTAACCTTGTACACACACATTCGCCCCAGTATTCCACTCCAAGCATCTCTATTCTGATTAAGGCGAACAACCCTGACCATTCTATGACATTCAACTAACTCTAGCACTTCAGGAACTGTATCCGGGTACCGCTTCCAATCCCATTGTAAAACGCCTTCATCATTTTCAATCCTAATCCGATCAGCAACCTTGCACCACTTATTTTTTCAAGGCGAAACAAACTCGGGAACAAATCCTTTAGGGGCGCATCATTAATCCACGAATCCACCCAAAACGATGTCCTTGCCGTCACCAATAGAGCCCCGAATCATATTCATGAATCTAACCCCTTGACTGTTAGTCGCAAATGCCACCTTAATAAGTCTTACTCCAAGGCCCATTTGATTGTTTACTCCATGGCACCATATCCCATCTACGTTTAACTATGAAGCGCATCAATCACTCGTTTCCACAAAGCATTCTCTTCAGTTTATACCTCCAAAACCCACTTGAGAGCCATCGCTAAATTACAATCAAGAAGCTTATTCAAAACCCAATCCACCTTCCTCCTTAGAAGTAGCAACCCTATCCCAAGCCACCCAATGTATCTTCCCAATCTCATCGTTCCACCCCATAAGAACCTTTTTATCAATCCTTCAAGATTATTTAAGACCGTAGAAGGAGCCTTAAATAACGAGAAGTAATAAAGAAGGAATACTTTCTAGAACCGATTTGCCAAGATCAACCTCCCCCCATAGACAGATTACGCGCCTTCCACCCCGATAAACGCTTTTTAAAAACCTTGACCACCGAGTCCCAGCTATTTGATCTGGACATATTACCGCCAACCATAATGCCCAGGTATTTAAAAGGAGTTTCCCCAGCCCGGCACCCTAACACATGCGCCTTATTTTGAACTTCAACGAGTTCTTTCCCAAAACCAAAAAGAGTGGATTTATGAATATTAATCTCACAAACCTGAGCATAAATGAAACACCCGAAGCAACTTTCGAAGAGAAATAAAATTGAATTGGGACCACTCCCCCAATGACCATAGCATCATCCGCATACAACAAATGTGACAAAACTGGACCTCCATTAGGCAATCTCACTCCATCAAAATAACCAATCGTGCAAGCTCTTCTTATAATACTAGAAAAAGCCTCCATGACAATTATAAATAAGAATGGGGATATAGTGATCGCCTTGTCTAATACCTTTACTACATGAGAATTCAAACGTAAGGAGAGCCATTAACCAACACAGAAGAAGCGGCTGAAGCTAGAACCCCGTACATCCAGTCACACCATTTATCCGGGAATCGCATTTGTTTCAAAATAGACCTCAAAAAATCCCAATTAACGTTATCATAGGCTTTTTCGAAGTCTATTTTAAAACATAAAAAGAACTTTACCCCTTCTTTTCGCCCAAGACATAACCTCCCTAATAATTAACGTGATTGAGCGTGAATAGATACAATTAACGCCCCATTACGATGAGTCATAGGCTGGGCGGGATGTTCCACTGGTTAACCCTTTTTTTCAATTTTACTAATTTTTAATTCACTTCATTAAGTAACACTTTTAAATGCAGCACTGCACTGATTAATTAAACTGAATTTTTTTAAATAAAATAAGCATTTTAATTAGAAAAATAAAACATTAATTGAAACTAATACATAAATTAATTAGCCTTTTTAAAGAACTAAAAAAACAAATTAAAAAACCCACATGATGACAAAAAAAAAACATATTTCCCACCTTTATCATCATCTTCAACATCAATCATTTTTTTCTACCCTTCATTTTCTTCTCACCTCTAAAAAACACAAATTAAACTAAAAAAACTCACGTGTTGACCAAAAAAAATCCACCTACCCACTAAACTTCCGTGAACTATCTATCGTGCCAGCCTTCACGAGACCACTACCCGGCCATCGGCGATGGTGTTGTCGTGGGGCAGTGGCCTACCCGTGAGCAATTCGTGAAGGGCCCTGTCCCCCTTAATTTATTTTTACTTCACTGATTTCTAATAATCCTGCACTGCCACATCATTTCATGTCAACGACCGCACCATCGAAAGTCTCCAACGCGAGTGGACCAATCTCAACAACAAATGTGATCGGTGGAGCACCCTCTACGTAAACACCTTGAGGAGCACTCGGGCATTGAGGATGGGTTGGCTATCGAATTCACACATGTAGACTATGCAGCTCGATACCGCAACAGTTTCGACCATGTAGAGACATGCCAATTGTTACGTAATGTTTAAGTTTGTTTAATTATGTCTTAGTATTTTTATTTTTATTTATGTTTTAATACTAAAATATTTATGTTTCGTGTGTTTTATTTAATTATGTGTTATGTGTTTAATTTATGTTTTAATAATAATATAATTAATTGAAAATAATTAAAATAAATGAAAATAATAAACTCACACGGTTTTAAAACTGTGTTCAAAGACATGGTTCACCTTCACAGATCCACTACCCAGCACCACCCACGACCCATTTACCGTGTTGGTAGTAGGATTACCGTGACGTACCCATAGCTTACATGGAAACCCCCCCCCCCTAACCATAGACTTTAATACCAAAACTCTATTTTATATAGTGTTTTGAGGAGTCAAATATTACATCTCATTTTTTTTATCTTACATTGTATTTGTGTATCATACTGGTACTCGTATTTTTTTACCAATTTGATACCGTATAGTATTGATATTCGTACCGATTTTATCTACTTGGTATCCGTATGAGTGCTCGAAAAAAATGGTATCAAAACGGGTACCATACCAAAATATCGGTACCGATACCCATACTGTACCTATATATTCGCTACCCACTTTTGTTCAAATTCGGTATGGGTATTTTCGGTACCAGTAATGGGTATTTTCGGTACCTGTACGGGTATGGTACTAATACCATCCCTACATCCACCCTATGTTTTTTTACATGACATTCCCTCTTTCACCTTTCATTACCACCCACCCACTCTCCACTAACAACTGACTTTATTTATTCTCATTTTCATACCTACTAATTAACACAAAATAATGATTTATTTCATTTTCATATGGTAAACAAACAAGATAGTAGAAGATGATGATCCCATTTAATCCATTCCATTACTTTATTCATTCAATTACCCTCATACCAAACAGAGAGGTGTGAATTTATTTCCAAGTTATTAAGAGGTGGGAATTTGAAGAAACTAGATTTAGAATTTGAATTTGTCAAAATAAAATTTGAAACTTAAAGAAATCAGAATATATCAAAATAATTTTAATTTTTAGTGAATTTGGCTGATATAATTTTTTTTAAAATAACATTTATTAAAACAAACAAACGTTGTACTAGAATGGAACCCCCTTAGAATAATAAAAGTTGAGTGATTTTAAAGGAAAAAAAAAAGTTTTAGTAATACACTAATACACTAAGATTTGTATAGTTACAAGAAAATTAAAAGACATGATTTTCTTTATAATTTTCCATTTTCCAATCTATTAAAAGAATAACTTAATGAATAGTGATGGACTTTTTTTAATGGCAATAGTGGGCTAGTGTTTATTTTTAACTACTGACAAACGATATCCCGACTATTCATGGTACCCACCAATTGGTTACAAAAGCACCATATACGTCCCTGGGTGAAGACACGTCTTAGGTATCCGCCCACATGTAATGCTAGGTAGCCAGAACCCCCCAAGTCACCATTTCCAGGGAAAACCTGAGCCCCTTACCTGCCCAAATGCATGACAGTGAAAAATCAGTAAAACCCGATGGAATCAAGGATCAATCCTAACACCTCAAAAAGGTTAGATTCTACCCATCATTTTCTATACCTCTCCACCACAAGAGCGGGGGCTTAGTTGGTTTGGAAAATTTTCAACTACGATAAATGACCATTCATGTTTTGCATAAATGATCGTTTTGAAATTCTTCTACTACAATAAGTGAGCATCCATGTTATGCATACGTGTCGTTTTGGAATTCTTCAACTCCAATAGTTGACTTAATAAAAAAGAAAAGAAAAAACCAAGTATAACTTTTACGGAAAAAAAAAAGACATACATGGTTAGCTTAATAAAATCTTCTTTAGATATATTATTTTTTTTTTCAGTTTTATCATGTTCTTGAACATTTAAACATTGAAATGAAATTCGCTTAAAGTGTGTCTAAATTTTCTTCTTGTATTTTACAATTATTTACTTTATGATTATAAAGTGAAAAAGGTGTTTCGTGAAGGTGGTTTCGTGGTGCCATGACCACACCGCCGCAACTGGTGTGGTCATGCTAGTGATGATGATGGCCAAGAAGGTGGTCAAGCCATGAAACTAAGCCGTTGAGAAATGTTAAATTTGATCGTTGGAGGAGGGTAAACATAAATTGTTCTCTCTCGTATAAATAAACCAAATTTTATATATTTTTTAAACGCAACTTTTTTTCAATTCTACAACACTCTTTAAAGAAAAATACAAATGATGGTTTAAGCACTCTATTTCCACCCAAGTTCATGTTATTTCATACTCTCTAGGTGACACTCTTGAATTTCTTACATTGGTCTGAGAAGAAACAAAATAACATGACGATATAGGGCGAATAAAAAAAAAATTGTGTGCCATGATCGAGAAGGGGTTAGTGAAGTTTGTGATGAAAGGTTACTTTGTTGAAACCAAAGCACAACGGGGTTTATTTTATAGGTAAATTGTTTTTTTTGTCATATTTGACTAATTATTTCATTTACTTTTATACCCTCCACATTTAATTTTAATGATTTTCACATTTTCAATTCCTTTGGTTTCTTAGTCATTTTAGAAATTAAGCCCTCTTAAACAGACCCTTACCTATGTATGTATGTATGTATGCATGCATGCACACTAGTCACCATGTTAGAACCTAGTTGAATAAATGCAATTTAGCATACAAAGTAATAAAAAAAATACATTTTGAAAACTTGTTATTGCACAGATTGAATAAAATTGTGTTTTACACGGATTGAATAAATACAATGTGATCGGTCAACACATACATTCATTAAGATATTTGTTTAGAAAATAATAATTTTGATGTACTATTTACTTACTATAATATTTTATTTCAGTTTTTATTTATTATTTAGTTAACACTTATGTATTAGATGAGGTTGGATTAAGAAAAATATTAAATGATTTTTAATAAACAAAGAAAATAATATATAATAAATAAGTGATAAATGAGAAACATATTATTTAATATTATTATTTAATGGTAATATATATATATATATATATATATATATATATATATAGGTCAAGTATAAAATGAAAACCCACTTGAGTTGAGAAAACCTTGAAAGCCCATGTAAAAAATCATTTTTTTCTTTGAAAAAAAATAACCAGTGTAAAATACATGTTTTTAAGTGTTTTTGGCCAAAAAAATAAAAAAAGCGCCGAAGGGATTTTTTTTAAAAAAATAAACAAAGCTGCGAAAACACATGTTTTACAACAGCTTTTATAACAGCAAATAGCTGAAAACATCTGTTTTTTTAACAACTTTGTTTATTTTTTTAAAAAAAAAATCCTTTCATCGCTTTTTATTTTTTTTTGGCCCAAGATGCTTAAAAACATGTTTTTTACATTAGTTATTTTTTTCAAAAAAAAATATGATTTTTTTTACGTGGGTTCCAAGGTTTTCTCAACTCAAGAGGGTTTTCAATTTATCCTTCCCCATATATATATATAATTGTAGGGTTACTGCAAAAATGACATTTTTCGTACAAAGTGTGATAAGTCTATACAGACATTGTGTTTTTAAATTTTAGGCTTTATGGTTTTATATTCTTTTGGTGTAGTATTATATAGAAAAACACAAAATGTAACAATTTAAAACACTAATTAATGTATCTCGACATGCAATCTAAAACACCATGCAAAGAAAGTAATCAATGTGTTTTAAATTCCATGTCTAGAATACACTGATTGTGTTTTAAATTCTTGCGTTTGGTGTTTTTCAATATAATACAGTGCAAAAGGAATCAAAAACATAATAGCCAAAATTTAAACCAATGACTACATAGACTTCTCACACTTTGTACGAAAAATGCACTTTGTACAGGAACTTTTACATATATATCAAAATTGGAAGAAAATATATGATGCTGATACGTAATATTTTTTTGGAATCCTTATTAGATAATAAGGATAGCGATAGGGATGAGTTAAGTTATCTTACAAAGGGTAAAATAAATGAGAAGGATGAAAATGATACAAAAAACACAATGGATCACAAAATATATACCACAATGTGGAGAGCACTAACATGACGCGGAGGAAAAAAATACAAAATAAATCACAAACAAGACATAATGACGAACATGAAAAAAGGCACAATACAAAATAAAAATACATAATGATCTAACAAAAATTCGAAACCTACAAACTAAAAATCAAAGCGAAAACCTAAAATCTAAGATCCATATAGTTTGACTAGACGGTTCCAATGCCGATATAATGAGTTCAATCAGAGTTCAGTTGATACCATTCATACGACTTTATAGTTTTAGAAGATTATGTATTTGAACCTTTCCACTAACATATTAGTTATTTGATATCAGTGATATTATTATTAGATATTAATAACATTATTATTAAAAAACATAGGAGAAAGTGTCATGTAACATTAATTGATATCCTTTATTAGAATAAGGATATATGTAATGTAAAATAATATACTTTTATATAAAATATAATCAATGTAGTTATATAAATAATGGACTCGGTTAGACTCTTGATAATAATGAAGCTCGAGTCTCAAACTTGTTTATTAAATCAACTTCAATTTTGACTCAAGTTCAATTAAATTTGACTTGGTTCAGATATTTGACGAGCTGATTACGAGTACTTAGAGCATCACTACTCTTTAACACCTTTATTTACAAGTTAGTTTACAACTATTTCGCTTTGGTTAACAAAACATGTTTATTTTAATGCATTTTAGTATTTTTGATAAGATTCTTGAACATTAACACATGCATCACGAAAATAAAGTGCAACAAGAGGCACATGGATGGGTGAAAGTATGAAACGCCCGAATTACCTAATTCATGACGAAAATAATATGTAACAAGACACATGGGAGAGTTAAGTATGAACGTTCAAAATTCTTTTTTCCTCTTTAAGACTTTCCATGTTATATGTACTCGAGTTACTTACCTTGTTGGTCTACACAATATCAACGGCTGATGACTTTATATGTAGATATTGTCAATCAGACAATCAGTTATGCTTGCAATTCTTGCATAAATATGTAGCTTTAACCCGAAATAAAATTGCATCATATTATCTCTCACTATTTTTATAGTATCACATACACTTTTATAAAGTAGTTAAAAATATACTTTTATTGCTAGGGGTGTTTAGAAAAACCGAAAACCAAATAAAAACCGTAAACCGAACCGTAATAAAAAAACCGTTCTGAACAAAGAATTTGGTGTTTGGTTTGGTTTTTGGTTCTAAATTTTTTTAATTTGGTTTATTCGGATAACCGAATAAACCGTAGTCTAATTAATTAATTAATAAATAAAATATTATTTAATAAGCAATATATAATATATAAGCCCAAATATTAAATGTAAGCCCAACCCAAAATAAAGCCCACTTATTTCTATGATGTTTGTGTTTGTGTGTAAAACTATTTTCCAGATTTGTTTGTTTTATTTTGCTTTTTAACTTTCTTTTACAATATATTACGAGCTTTATTTTTTTGTTTATATTAATTGTTAACTTTCTATTCGGATTTTGGAACACAGGTATATAAGTTAGAGAAAAAAATATACTTCGGTTCAATTCGGTTGAATTTGGTTGAAATCGGTTTGTTTGGTTTTAAATCGAAACCAAACCGAAATCAATTTGGTTGAATTTGGTTCGTTTACTTATTCCTAATTTGGTTTGGTTCGTTTTTGGTTTGAGGTACAAAATTGAAAACCGAATAAACCAAGTAAACCGTAAACCGAACCGATGAACACCCCTACTCATTGCTTATTGCACAAACCTAATTCAAAGTGAAACAAGTATTCGATACATAAAAAGTTGAAACATACCTTTTCATAATTTAGTAGTGGGATTCATCCGCTTCGCTGCAGGCTTTCAGTCGGTTTGTTACAGTAATGGTACGAAACCGACAATTAGTATAGTAACCGAAATAGATAAAAACGAATTGTTACACCGCTACCTTTGTTGTTCAGACAGAAATGGTTTGCTCGCTACGATACTTACACTAACGAATTGTTATATTGTTAGCACTGTTGTTTGGACGGTAATGGTTTGCACCTCACGATACCGACACTTGTTATAATTTACAATATCAAAAAATTACTCTATTGTGTATATAAATATGTTTTTAACTAAATTTGCCCTGAAAACCATATTCTCGGTTACGTTGATTAATTTTATATATTTAGTTTGTCTTGATAAATACATTTGTAGAGAGAGAGAGTTGCTTTGTACTATCTTGCTTTCAAAATTCAAAAAGCCTATGCCAAAAAATGTGAATAACACTCAAGTTTAGTCCAATTCCTAAGGGGATGGGGGCACCATCAAATTTGGTCACGGATACTCCACAAGCAGTACGATAACACCGTCGACGGTAGTGCTGATAGGGGTCCCGTGGACCTTTTGCTGCTTCTGTCTAATGGATCCTTCACGAGAGAGGGAGGAGAGAGAGTGTTAGACCCATTTATTATTGAGAGAGGGGGGGGGGGAGTGGAAAATGGTAATATATTATTGTTATTATTGTGTGTGAAAATAATTAATTGTTAATAAAGAATCAGTGAAGTGTTGCCTCCAAAAAATTATTTCAGTGAAGTAATCAGTTATTTTTTCAGTGGAGCGCCCATCACCCCTAAATCCTGAGCCTTGATATTTTGATAATAATCTAGTACCTATCGATATAAACTATGTACATACACATCATGTGAGGGCTTGAGGCATTACCGTTCGTGATTTCCTTTGTGTCCATTGCTAAACCTTTATGTACATACACATCATGTTAGGCATTACGTTTATGATTTCCTTTTATAATAATAATAATAATAATAATAATAATAATAATAATAATAATAATAATAATAATAATAATAATTTGTACGGTTTGCACAATAAGTCATATTTCATTTCTCTTATCATAATCAAAATGTGTATATCCTAAATTCGTTAGTATATCACTATATCATATATGCAGACACGTTCACTTAAATATCATAAAAAATACTATGCACTGTCACTGTGCACACATTCAAACACTTAAATATTACTTTTCAATCTTCATAAACCATATTATGACCATTACAAAAAAATGTCCAATAATATGGTACGTGACACAACAAACAAACCATATTATGGGCGTAACAAGAACAAGGTCATACACACCATCGATACCTAAGTAAATGGATTGTATGAAACTACTGAGAATTGATTTATGATACTAAATTTTAACGGTGATTCTCTCGAAGAGACATATAAGTAAACTAATAATTTTCGAAGTTAATAGTCGAAGGAACCAAAAGTTTTTTAGTATTTAAACTTTATGTGACATAGCTCCAATAGAACATTGGAATCATGTGTGGAAACCATTATACAAGGGGATATACTGCAAGTAGATCAATTGGTTGAGACTTTATTAAAAGAATTATAGTTCGAATCATCGCCATGTAGGATAGTTGTTGTTTTCTTGATATTTTAGATCACTTAAAGTTTTAATGTCCGGTTTTATTATATTATTATCAATTTAATTATCTTGTTTAGATCTTATTGAAACCCGAGATATGCAACCTTAAAGTGTAAGAGAAACCATAAACTATTCAAATTAAATCATGGATGGCACAAGCCTAAATCAATTAAGCAAGTAAATCAACCATTATATAGAATTTGTCGCTTTTGATCTCTAAAATGATTGAGTTGCATCTGGTTTTATAAAACATAAGATAACGTGTATGCCGTATGTTACACTTAATGCCACATGTATCATCATCTAGCACAAAAGAAATCCCGGTAACTCTTAACCTTGTTCAGTATCACCCACACAACCTACTTTTAACCAAAACAACACACCAATTTTCATTCCTTTCTTTTTTTGACGTAACTTCCGGTTTGAGTCAATGGATCGAGATAATGGACCGTGGACCGATAATTCAAGTTATGAGTTAAATGGGTCAAGTAATTAATTAAATAGGTTATATCAGATTAAATCAAAGAGTGGTATTTGGTTTACGTAGCTAGTCAGTATCATTTTTATAAAGAATGGACCTGAATTAACGAGATAATGGGCCTGAATAAACGATATAATAAGTACCATTTTAATTGTTACAATGTCATGTTATCAAAATCCGATAATACGTTAATTTTGTTCATGTTATCGACTTATCATTGTTATATTTAGTATTTTAGTTCATTGTTGGGCCATGTGTAGTTGTGTTAGTGTACATATATATCTTTTTCCAACTCATGGGGCTTTGGGGCTCTTGTATGTCTATTTATTCATTAGTGGGCTTAAAGTACCCATGTGTATACATCGTTTATTTTTCACTACGAAGAAGTAGTTGAGTAAACTAGAAAACAAAATATTCGAATTATAAGTTTATAACTGTAAACCAATTTAAAAAAAACTTAACTAATTAAGAAACTCGTTATTCGGTTTATTTTATAACAACGTTATATTTTTTTCTTGGAACGGAGACTTTCTTTGTGTTTGGCTACCGCCTCCTTAAATTGAAGAGTCTCGTTGCCTCACATTGGCCAGATATGTTGTCTTAACCGGACTCACGCTGACTTCAAAGTTTGGCTTAGGCGTTATATAGTTTGATTATGATCGTATGTGTATGAATGACGAAAATAACTAAATCATATCATCTATATCCTAAAGGGGTGTGTGGTGCCACAATACCCCTATCAACTTTGGTTCTTTCATCTCCACACCCTCGTCTTTCAAACTTTGCTATCACCACCCCTCAACTTTTACATATTTACACCACCACACCTCTACTTTTACAATTCATCACAATAAACCCAGCTTTTACACATTCCCGCCATCACCATTATACTTTTACACTTTGCATTTCTTACCCAACTACTATTTTACCTCAAGTCTTGGACTTTGCGTTTTTACCCCTTGAAATGTTACTCAATTTTTACCACCCTCAACTATAAAAAAAGTATCAATTTTAACCCTAGACTACTACTCCTACTTTTGCGAATGCCAATGCATTGTGTTTTACGAAATGTCTTATGCATTGTTTTTTACACTTCGTGTCTACCTTTATGTTTTACACTTTTTAAATTGACTTTTACGCATTATGTTTTATACTTTTTTATTGTCTTTTACGTACTGTGTTTTACAAATTGTGTGTATCGCTTTGTGTTTTACATTCCGTGTTTTCCTATACGTTTCCACTCGTCGTGCGGCACCGCAATGCGTGACCGGAAAAACGCTAGTTGTCACTAAAATAACCTTTATACCTTTTATAAATGGTATATTATTTACCTTGTCGTCCTCTTTTGAAAATAAAGACTTATTTATTTTTATTTGCCTCAAAACTTGATTGTATTATGAACTGAAACGGGCTTGAACAATTGAACGGATCCACACCTAAAACCAAAAGTTTAATTGACAGTTAACACAATTATAATCGAATCACCTTCTCAATAGTCGAAAAATCTAAATTGTGGTAACCACGCCAATAAGTAAATCTAAATACTGAAAGATCAGTTGTATGTTCGGTTTCAATCAAAAGCCAAACTGAATTATACATTTCTAATCGTTTCCATATGGCCTTTGACTTTTTATAATTATTATTCTTCAACGTTACAACTTACAATTGTTCTAATTTGACTTTTTCATTGACTTATATTAAACATATTGATTGTTTTATAAGAGTGTCCGGAGTGGGGGGAAGAGGGGCGGGCTCTGCAGTCGGCTTTGCAAGGTCCATGAGAAACTCAAGGCTACTATCGCTTGAGTGTAAAATCGGGTACACTTCGAGCGGGGGAATGATAACTTGATCATCTTCTATGTCAACGTCACTCATTTTTTTAAAAGCATGGATATAATTTCTATGTTTTTGATACTAAACCGTGGGATTGAAATGTGTTTTTATAAACCTTTTATAAAAACAGTCACAAAATATGACCGTTTGAAAGTCAAAAATGAATTAAAAACCTTAAAAATTCGGTCAAAAAGGAATTAAAAACATTAAAAATTCGATCGTTGCCAAACTACCGGCCCTTAGATGGAATTAGAAATTGGTTCACGGGACCCCTACCAGCATGGGTGACGACGATGTTACCGTGCTAATAGTGGGGTATCCGTGCCTAATTCTAATAGCGCCCCGTCCCCTTATACTATAATAAATTAGTGGATAAATTCAGACTTGCAATAAATCTTATTATAAGCATGCTTTGACTAATTATCAATATTTAAACCAATGATAGATCAACAATCGTGTGTTATGCTTTCAAGACCAATAAGTTTTGTAATACTTCTTTGAAACGCTTGATTAAAATATAATACAAGTACATGGTTTCTTGTTTGGGACTACCAACATATATTATTTTGTCATTTCATATATGGTGGGGAATTACAATAGAAAAAAAATTTAAAAAAGATTGAGAAGTGTAAAAAAAGTCCACTCCAATCAATGATTCAATGCTAAATATGTGACTAAAATACAATGTTTTCTGAATCGGACCAGACGTTTGAACCGGCCTCTTTACTGGTTCACTAGTCCGATTGGTCGGACCGGATGTAAGAAGTAGATGGTGTCATAAAACATATGTTAAAATTTGAAAAAAATATCAAAAAAACCAGTTCAACCCCTTAAATACCCGTTCAACCGACGGTACCCGGTCCGACCGCCGATTCATTGCACAAGCGATCCGTCCGGCCGATCCGGGTTTCAAAACACTGCTAAAATGACACCATGACTACATATTTTGTTTTGGACTAGAAAAGAGAGTAAACAAGGTTTATGTATTGTGTAGAATGGTGTGTCAACAACCATTTATCCAATGTGTCTAAGAGTGGGTGTAGTAGGGCGTGATGTGGGGCGTTAAAAGCAAAATAGCGCCGGAAACACCACTACACCCGGGCGCTAATTTGCAATATATTTCAAGTCCTGACTATGGCTGCATCCGCCCGGATGCTAGGTCGGACGGTCGTGACTCGTGATAGCGATCGTTTGGTGTCATCGCCAGAGTACCTTATAGAGGATTGGGATAACTACTCTCTGTAGGTGCTTTTAAGTAATTTAGGTTTAATAAATGTTTTAATTTAGGATTATGTAATATTTTAATTAATGTTTTAATATTATTTGTGTGGTTTTAATGTTATTTGTAAGTTTTTTTTAATATTATCTGTGTTTTTTATTCCTTTTACTTGATTAATTTTAAAAAATAATAATAATAACCAATCAATGGATGAGACCATTTAAGGCCCTTCCACTTCACCTCATTTTGAGTAAAAGCTCATGCTAACTCAGTTGTCACGTAGACCAATAACTGAAAATGACCTTAAATTTAAAACTTCCCACTACACATAGTCTAAATTATCTAAGTCTCTTTGTAACTCTCAGCTCGCGTACATAGTGTTCGTCCAAACCCATTACACAACCATTAGGTCTATATACATTTTGTACCAAAAAAATTATGTATTTAGGTAGACAAAAACATTATTTCTATATCCTGCTAGCTTTTATCCCGGAGTGTCCCGGGGTTGAAATATCTAATATAACATAATAAAATATCTAATATGACAACATAATTAATGATTTGCCAATACATGATTAATGAATAATATTATTATTATTATTAAACAAATTTCTGCCATAAGTTATCATATTCAAATATAAAAAAAAAGAATCTCTGCCTATGAAGCATGGTTGCAAAAGTCGCTAGGCGCCCCCTAGTCGGAGTCGGGAGTACTCGGGGAGTTGTCGGCCTAGTCGGAGAGTACTCGGGGAGTACTCGGCCTAGGCGTAGAGTAATCGGTACTCGGCAACCTACCTTATAGCGATTACTCGGAGAGTACTCGGCCTTCGAGACCTTGTTTTACAACAGAGCTATGAAGTTATGTTTATCGTTTGTGATTTATTAGTAGACTAAAATATATTTGAAAACAAAACCCCACAAAAATAGTTGTTTTTTTTCTCCGTTTTTTATATAGCACTATGGTACTCGTTGGAAAGATAATAAAACGCTCGTTAATTTGGTGTAATTTTTTTCTTTAAAAATCTCGTATATAATAGATATTAACCTTTAAAAGTTATGGGAGGAAACATTAGAGAGAAAATTTAATTTTGTTTTTAAATTCTTATTTTTTCCTAAAATAATTATAATATATATAGATTTATTAAAAAAACTCAAAAATTAAAAAATCCTATATGATGCCACGTGGCACATTCAAGGAGGGGTTGAGGCCTCCATTGAATAACACATCATCAAAGTTCAATTCTTTTATTATAAGTTATAGATTTGTACGTGTCGGTGGGTTTTACCACCATCACCTTCAACTTTGCAATATGATAGTTTTGTCCCTTATCACCCCTAATTTAGCAATATGGCAATTTTGCCCCTTACACTTCTTCTTCCATTTTATAGACCCCCAGTCTATTCTATTTGGAAATTTCAGTGGGCCAGTGTGGTTTTCCATTGACAAATTCAACCCCTAACCTTTTCATTTGTCGTATTTAGCCTCTTTACTTAAAAAAAAACTATTTTTTACACATGAATTTTTATATATGTGTCGTTATAAATACGAGTTGGTTTACATTTCAACGAAACTATTTTTTTTTCTTTTAGAAAATTTTGAGTTTACGCCTTTTCGTACTTTTACTTGGAAAGGGTTTTTTACGTGCAAATTTTTATATTTGTCGGCATAAATACGAGTTGGTCTACGTTTTGACTTAATTTTTTTTTCTTTTGGAAAATTTTGAGTTTACCTATTTTCGTACCTTTACTTGCATAAAAAAACTATTTTTTTGATGCACGAATTTTTATATATGTATCGGTATAAATATGAGTTGGTATACGTTTCGACTAAACTCTTCTTTTCTTTTGAAAAATAGTAATGTCAACTATAATACGTTTTTGTACTTATTTCATGTGCGCTTCCAGTTGGTTCATGTTTCGACATAGATTTTGTTTCGAACCATGTTAAAAGCAGTATGTTTTACACTTTTAGTAATTGTTTTTTACACATTGTGTTTTATGAATTATGTGTAGCTCATTATGTCTTACGCATTTTATTTTACACTTCGTGTGCTGCACAATTCGACCGTCACGCACCACCGCAACGCACGACAACCGAAATACTAGTTTCTACTAAAATACACATCCATCACCTCTTTAATGCCCCATCATATTTTAAATTTAAAATTGTAAAAATATATTTAAAACAAAGAGGGAAGCACGACACAACACCATCTGTCAATATATCCCAAATCAACAATAATATAAAAATAAAATCAATAAAAAAACATATCTTAAAACCTATTATATTTTTATTAGTTATGGTTAACTAGTTATTAATGTTTTGACCAAGTCAACGATAGAATAATAATCTGAATATATTATATAAAAAACACCCAAATAAGAAAATAAAAAGCTAGTACCAAAATTGCATTAATATCATACATTCACTTTTCATGTAAAACATATGATCATTAAGCCTGTGTAGTCCTACCCTTCCATTACTATTCAGAGTTCAACATTAAAACCCTATATTCCGACACAAGAATCACTACCCAATAAGATATTATTTACAGAAAAAAGTCGTTGTTCGATTCCTTTCACAGCTTTTTGCCTTTCGTAATCAATGAAATGGAACAGCTCGGCACATTTATTTGATCTGGGTCACAACAAATTCCCTTTTGTCATAGTCTTATTGTTGTTCCCTGATCTGGGTCTGTTTTATTTTCTTTTAAAATAGTGTTTTTCTTGGGTTTCTTGGGTTGCATTCCAGGTGTTTGTTGTAATGCCTCTGAGAGTTATGTTGATGATGCAAGGTGAGCTTGATCTGGGTTGATTTGTTTATTGTTTTGGGTTAATATTAGCTGCCAGGTGTTTATAATGAGCAAAGATTTAGGTGGTTTTTTGAAGTCATGGGAAGGGAAAGTTAAGAAATCAAGGGCTGTGAGTATGTTTACAACAATGTCTGTAGCTCATGTAGATGAGGAGGGTTGTGATAGTGAGGCTGTTCCTGTTCATGTGGAGAAGATATTCTCCAATGGGGATATTTATATGGGTGAGGGGATGGCGGAAAACTGCCCGCACGGGTCGGGTAAGTATTTATGGGCAGATGGATGTATGTATTATGGTGAGTGGTGTAAAGGGATGATAAATGGTAGAGGGAAGTTTAGTTGGCCTTCAGGTGCTACTTATGAGGGTCAGTTCAAGAATTGTTATATGGATGGTGAGGGGACTTTTACGGGATCTTTGAATCATACTTATAAAGGTTGTTGGGTTATGAATAGGAGGCATGGGAAAGGGAGTATGAGTTATGCAAATGGTGATCATTATGAAGGTGATTGGAGGAAGGGGGTGTATGATGGTGTAGGGACGTACGAATGGAGTAGTGGTCATCGGTATACCGGCCAATGGAAGAGAGGAAAGATGAGTGGGAATGGGATAATGATTTGGAATAATGGGAATCAGTTTGATGGGAGTTGGGATTGTGGATTGCCGAAAGGGAACGGTGTGTTTAGGTTTGAAGATGGGAGTTTTTATATGGGTGTTTGGGGTAAGGATCAGAAGGAGCAACTGGTTAAGTTTTATCCGTCGAATTCGACGGTTGCTCATGATGATTGGGAGCCTAATCAGTTGTTCTCGTTTATGAGTGAATGTGTGGTTTATGCAGTGGAATCCCTTTCGGTATTCCCTTCGGATAAGATGTTTAATTGGTCTAGTAGTGACGGAAAGCATAAGAAACAGCCCGTGAGGATGAATTCCAGAAATGAGAACAAGGGTAGGAGACGGTCTATTGATGCTATGGGGTTAGATGATCTCGAGAATGGACATATTCGCGGATTGCGAATTAACCAACAGCCGACAGAGAAGCAAGGCGTCACAATATGCAAAGGGCATAAGAATTATGAGCTCATGCTCAACCTACAGCTTGGGATAAGGTAAATATTGGATAACTACGTCGCGTTCATATAACAATATGCAGATTAATGAAATGTGTGTTGAATGTTGTTATTACTTACTAATTAATGGTGCCTTTCCAGACATTCTGTAGGGAGGCCTAGTGCACCTAAACCTCTTGATTTAAAGCCTATAACTTTTAATACCAAGGAAAAAATATGGACCAGATTTCCTCCTGAAGGATCCAAACATACTCCACCTCACCAGTCATGTGATTTTAAATTTAAAGACTATTGCCCATCGGTTTTCAGGTTAGTGATATGTCTATGTGATTTGCAAATATCGTAGTTTGTTTTCATTGGTTGATTGTAGTTGTTTATAAATGATACATGTGGTTTCAGGACACTTAGGAATTTGTTTAATGTGGATCCAGTGGATTACATGTTATCAATTTGTGGTAATGAGGCTCTTCGGGAGCTCTCGTCTCCTGGAAAAAGTGGCTGTTTCTTTTACATGACATCTGATAACAAGTATATGATAAAGACAATGAAAAAGTCAGAAGTCAAAGTAAGTCGATTCTTTAAAAAAAATCAGTTTTTTTTATTAGTTGATGTCAATGATAATAATGTTTGTTTGATATGGTTTTGTTAATAACCATTTTAGGTACTAAGGAGGATGCTTCCAGCATACTTTGAGCATATGAAATCCTTTGAAAACACACTCGTCACCAAATTTTTTGGACTACATTGTGTTAAGTTGAGCGGATCTTCTCAACGGAAGGTATGGCTGAAAGCAAACAGTAAAAAAGAGTTTACCTTCTTGAGATTTTGTTACACTTGGTTGCTGATTATGTTTTTGGTTCATGAGTAGGTGCGGTTTGTTGTTATGGGAAATTTGTTCTGTACCAATGTACCAATTAATAGGCGGTTTGACTTAAAAGGATCTTCCCATGGTCGAATAACAGATAAACCCGAGTCTGAAATTGATGCAAATACCACCCTCAAAGATCTTGATCTCAATTGTATTTTCCGGTTGCGTAAAGATCGGTTTCAAGAGTTCTATAGGTGAACTTTTTAACCACCCTTGATTGAGATTATTGGGTCTAATTAAGTCTAATATTAGTACCATAATGCGGACACAATTTTTTTGCTAGTAACTAGTAGATTGTGTTTATGCAGGCAGATCAATAGGGATTGTGAATTTCTTGAACAGGAAAGAATTATGGATTACAGTCTTTTAGTTGGTATTAGTGTTCAAGAATGCAATCAGGACATATCAGCAGGATCTTGTACTCCTCTCTCTATCTCTCTCTCATGTACACACACACACATGCACGCGCGGATCATGAGTCGAAGTAACAATTATCTTGGTCTCATTCACAGGGAACGCTGAACTGGATAGCAGTGGGTCAAGCCCTAGGGTTTCTTCAGCAGATACAGATGCCTCTCTTGACCCTACAGGGTAAGTTATTAGGTGGTATCTTTTCCTCGATTTGTTAGTGTTATATCTCAAACGGGTCAAATATAAAAGCTCAGCTAGAAGAAATAGCTCCAATGCATACAAACTCGTAGATTGTTTCTATTCTTATTGTAATAACATTTACCACGTTATTTATGTATAAGAAACGACCAAAACGTGAGGATCGACCCAATCGAACCCAACGTGGTCGTTTCAACAATAACTAAAAGTGACATGTTTTAATCCAAACCCGTTTTGAGTTTTGACCCATTACCTGACCCACCCATAATTTCGATCACATATTAAATACTTTAAAGCTACCATCCTGCAGGTGGGCCCACATAAGGCTTGGCGTTAACATGCCTGCTCGGGCCGAACTCACAGTTAGAAGTCACGAGACTCAGTTAGTTGGTGAACCAACACAAGAATTCTACAATGTCACCCTCTTCTTTGGTATAATCGACATATTACAAGATTATGACATCAGCAAAAAGCTTGAGCACGCCTATAAGGCATTTCAATACGACCCGACTTCCATTTCCGCTGTGGACCCTATACAGTACTCGAAACGCTTCCGAGATTTCATATTTAGTGTTTTTAAAGAAGAGTGTTAAAGTTACAGGATTGGGCTCAAGTTTTTCCAGTGAGCCTACAAAAATGTACAGCCCTTATGAACAGGGATTCAATGGCTGACCATACTTACTCAAGTTCCAGATTCAAAATTTAATGATATAATTAATGTATACAATCATACAAAGGTTATTCGGGCCGATTTTGATTCATTTTTTTTATTGATTCCTGTTTTAAGACTAAGTTAGGTTAGCATTTAGAAGTTAATGAAGATGTATATGGTGTATTAATTTTTGGAAGTAATGTTTTGTTATCACACAAATGTTGAGGACTGATTCTTTTCCATGGTAGATGCAAAGCTGAAAAATATAAAATAATGGAACCATGAACCTGACCAGTCTAAAATGTTGTGGTATCTTTAATGTATCATAGCAATAGCAACTAGGGTGAACCATTGATTATGGTTTCGGAAAATGGCAGGCTAAACTGGCCGGTTTAGTTGAGTCGGCTAAACCGGCAAAAATAGCCAAAAACGTGTGGTTTTACGGTTTGGAACAAGTTTTAGATAAAAAAAAAAAGATGATAAATATAGTTCACTAATGTTTCAAACTATGAACTAAACCATCGAACCTGATTTAAATGGTAAACTATAAACCAAACGATATAATTCTCTAGCTGGCTCGATTGAACATCATAATAATAATAGTATTAATTATTATTATGATGATGATTATGACGACGACGACACAGGTGCCCCACAAATCTTTCATTCCTAGTGTTAAGTTAAATCTACACTTTTGTTTACCATGAAACTTGGACCTTTAACTTTATGGGTTAAATGTCTTTCTTTCACATATTGATACCGCTAGGCTACAAGCCCTTTGCTCCCGAATATAATTATTAACTATGGTTTAAAGGGTCTATTCGGTTTTAAGAAACTCCCCTAATATCTCAATTTTACCATCTCTATGACCTTTTCCTTTATTTATTTGCTTTTTACGAAAAATAATATAACAAGAAGCATATATTTGAAGAGAAAATGGTGCATTTATGAAAAACGGTAGGTAAGAAGACAAGACAACATGGGGGAAGGAATATCCCATATGGACCATGTCTATTATCTCATGTATGAATGAAACGTGTGTCCAATGTTGTTCTTTGAAATCCAGCATATCACAGATATAATTAATAATCAAGATTTTATAAAAATATTTAATACAGTTAGTTATTTCTTTTAATTTTTAAATTTTTTTTGTACAATAAGAATCCATAATTATTAGTATATTTGATTTTTTTTTTAACTAAAATCCAACTTTTCATTCCATAACATTACATTAAAATAGAGGGTAGACGGGCAACAAGCTGCGCCGCGAGACCCGAAGGTATCAAAAGCCAGGGGGACAAAGGCGTGTTGGTTATCTTCACAGGCTTTAGCATGCTTTTCCACCGAACGCCCAGCTGCAAACCCATTGTCTCTTAAACCAGCTAAAGGTGATACTCCTGTTAAGTCAACGCAAGCGTGTTTTATCCCCTGTCCACCCAAAGACAAGCAAATCTGCTGGTCGCAAGGTGAATATCCTTTCAGCGGGGTCCGACAGAAAGTTCATAGGAGCTTCCTTCTTGGCTGAAATTAAATAAACATTTTAGAGAATATGAGTTATAATATATGTAGTTATGATTTTTATAGGATTAATTAAGCAAGTTAAAAAGGGTTTGATAGTCATTTTACTTTAATAAAAAAGAGAATATGTTTGGGGAAAATGGTTGCATTGATTGAGGAAAAATTGAATGCAGAAAATGAGGTGGGCGTGAAGGCTGCTGTCGCGGTAGACACGCCGGCTGTCCCGTGTCCTTCCTATAACCCCTCACGACCATGCTTCGGTTTCATCATCTCTATGTTTTTTTCTTATTTTTTTTATAAATCATAATTCTATTCTATACCCCGCAACGATCAGTTTTAATAAGGATCATGGTAATGGCACACCCTCAAAATTATTTGCACATCCACCTATACGCCGCGTATAGGTGGGGTGCTCCCACGCGTCATTAATGCCCATACGCGTCGTATAGGTCTGACAATTGAAGTACATGTGGCCACCACATTGTCATTGTCAGACCCCTATACGCTGTGCATGACCCTATATTCGATGCATATGGGGAAAGAGTGTGCAAATAAAAGTTGAGGGTGTGTCACAATACATGGAGTCTAAACGGATAATGTTATACATAAATTTAATAAAAATATATATAACTAAATTAAAATAAAATGTTAACCGGTTTTATCTTTTTGTGTGGATTTAGAATATAAACAAAATATGTTCATCTTACAACCAGCTACTTCTAAGTATCCTACCCCTAAAAGAAAATGGAGCATAAAGTCGTAAATGTATAAATGAACTAATAATGAGATTTTGAATGGAAAAATCAAAATATAGAAATTTAAAAATTGGTCCAACCATCGGTCCAGTACACTGGTTCAACCAAACGGTCTTGTAAGTGGCTGATTCAAATGAAGGTGGTTCAAGAGTACTAACTGAAAAGGTTATGATTCCTGATCCAATTCGGTTTGGAGAATATTGTATTCTACTTTTTTTAACAAAAAAAAAAAAAAAAAACCAAATATACGTTTTTTTTTAATTATGATTTTTTTAGTTTCACTATTGTGGGCAAGGTTTTTAAACCTGGACCGGGAATATTCACGGTTGAATTTCTTTTTTGGTTTGATGCAAGTTTTAGCCGGCATGACCGGTTGTATTAGAAAAAATGTCAAATCTTGGGAGACAACAAAAATATGAAGAGTTCCATGTTTTGGAGATTACATAGCACACGATCTCATTTTCTGGTTATTCCATGCAAGTATCCAACATGTGATTGATGAACTTTTGATCTACTATAATTTTTAGTAGACCCAAGGACAAGTGAGAGATAACTAGGGCAGGGAGTGTCAAGCTTGTCATTTTGTGTCTTAATGGGTTGACACTTTCATGTTGGCTTAGTTGAATCGTTGAACCGGACACAATCCAATCAATTACATCGGTTATGTATAACAATCCAAAAGCTGACTATAATTATGGGTATGTTTGGCAAAACTAGCTGGTGGCTGGTAGCTGTAAGCTTTTTAAATATATTTTGGTGTTTGGCAGAGTAGCTGGAGCTTTTAATAAAATGTATAAAATGACCAAAATGAACATAATTAAAAGCTTGTAAAGAAGGTTTTTATTTTATTTTTAAAATAGAATGGGTATTTATGTCATTTACTAACTAAAAGCTAGTACTAGTAGCTTTTCACTATAGAGCTTTTTCTCAAACCTAAAAGCTTTCAGCTCTTTCAACCAAACAAAGCTTTTTATTGAGTAGGAGCTTTTTCTTAAAAGCTTGAAGCTTGAAGCTCCTAAAAGCTCCTTACCAAACATACCCTATATCGTGTCAGACATTGCCATAGTAAAAAAACCCCAACTCAAATTCAACTAAAAAAAATACAATTTCTTGTAGTAAGCAATTCATGGTCCATTGACATGAACATCACTATTAGTCTTATCATTCCAACTTATAGATTGTGCACAAGTATTGGCGTGCACGTAATCAAGAGAAAGGCATAGATTAATCAAAAGCAAACCCCATCCCAAGTGGGTGCTAACAACTTACATAAAAATAAGGTCATTCATGTTTTGTTTCATAATTGAGCCGACGTCTTACTGGAAGCAGCCTCTCTATTCCGATATAATAGAAGTAAGGTTGTCTACATCTTACCCTACTTAAACCCTAGCTACCGGCTACTGTAGCTTTGCTATTGATGAGATTAAAAAAATATGATAATGATGGTGATAATATGAAAAAGATATGAAAAAGATTAAATGAATTAAAGGGCCAATTTGAACAATGGTAATGTGTATTAAGATTATTGTGATGTTCTAAGTCGTTTTATTTCGAAGAAAGAATCTTATTAATATGTTAATGTGGTTTAGGGGTGTTTATGGTTTGTTAGGAAGTTGAAACAACTCAATTCGGTCATCTGTTTGGTTTCACAATCGACCTTTGTTCAAACCGTAGCGCTAAATTTGAGTTACAATTTAGACAAATAAATAAACATGAAAAAGACCAATAATGTTTATAAACTATTTTCAAATCACAATCCTTTATATTTTATTCTTAATACATTTTTTAAACCGGCCTTTGCAATTTTCTATATTTGGGTCACCCAAGTGTAGAAATTTGGGTCTAAATTAGTGTTTGCCCTTGCTAATGGCATTAGTCATTAGTCATTAGACAACATACTTTTAATGATTTAATTTGAACAGCACTCGATATTTCTGTTCATATGTTTAAATCTAGTGTATGTCACGATCTATTTGGAGAACATGTATTTAGTTATTAATAATTTAACAGCTACTTAATGATCTTATCTAGACATCCAACCTTTTTATAATCCAATTTGGACAAAATTTTCATGTATTTATCTATTTTGTCGTGTTACCTTTCTATCATTCTACTAGATTTTACTTTTGATGTATGATTGGATTTAAAGTTCCCTATTTATGCATTTATTTATTATTATAGAGGATGATAAATGAGAAGAAATTTCATGTGAAAATAAAAAGAAGAAGTTATATAATGGTTAGACATTAAATATTTTAACTTTTGTTACATTAATTATCATTTATCTAATTAATTAGTCATTAACACTTTATCCTACACATATAAATATTCATTCATCCTATATAACAAAATTATCATATGTTTATCCTTCACATAACGATATTATCATACGTTTATCCTACACATATAAAAATTCATTCTACATATATCATACACATATCAAAATTATCCTTCACTATAAATAAGGTTCATTTGGAAGAACATATTTTAAAAATGAATTGTGAGTTTCATTTATTCAACTATTTAGAAGGGGCTACAAAAAAATAATAATCAATTTAACATTCAATACAGTTATTAAATGAAAGCTTCCTATTGGTTAAAATTTGTTCTTTTTCTTCTTATGAAACATTTTTCTTCTCATTTGAACTCTACACTATTATTATAAGGTTTCAACAAGCCCATGAACCAAACGGTTCAACCGGCTTGAATATGTCTGACTTCTGATTGAACTAGTAAGAGGTCTGAACCATTCAGACTTAGTATCATGCTTACCCATTCAAACACAAATGCCTAACCGATTCAGACATCTGCTTGCGAAATAAACAATCTAAACGAACTATGTCTGACTGATTCTAACATCTATCCCAATAAGAGCTGAAACGAACAACCCCTAAGTGTTGCAAAACAAAGCCGACTTGATTGATTACTCCCCGAGTACTCGCTCCAAGGTATGTCGCCGAGTATAGACGAGTTGACCGAGTACTTCCCGCCTAGGCCGATTTGACCCCTAGTACTCCCCCGATTAGACCGAGTACTCACTCTAGGGTAGGTCGCCGAGTACAAGCCCAAACTGAATCATGAATATTGAACATTCATTTTCTTGTAAATTTTTAACATATTTAATCGGAACTCATATGTGTTGCTTGCATCACACTTCACACAACTTGGCGGTCGTCAATCGAGGTGTACAAACCGGGTTTTTTTTTTCCCAACTCTATTTTGTGACCAAACCGGCTTCGGTTCCATTCTAGTCAATAAAAGTAAAAACCGATTTTTGGTTGGTTCGGTTTAAATCAGTTCACCTCACCTCAATAGATACACAAATTGGTCCCAAACCTCTAGTTTCAATCAGTTCCAAATTGGCTCCTCCCAATCTAGCTTGATACTTTTTGAAATCAAGACTTGTTTAACTTGATCAAACATCTGACTTAACAAGAAAAATTCTTTGATTGATTAAAATTGAAGGTACATAAACCTTAAACTATAACTCCTATATATACTAATCAAACCGTGTTGCCCAAGAAACATACTTAGACTAAAAATTAGGAAGTCAAATAATTCTGTTTTGAGCCGAATCCATGTTGAGCTATTAGCCTGTTACCCAACAGCTACTTTTGCCATCAAGCTATACCATAACCTTGCTATATAAGCGCATGAAGTATGATTCATATGCCAAAAACTTGTTCCAAAAAATATGCACAAGGATATTAAGACACGGCAAAATTGAAAGAAAATATAAGGAGAGAGAGAGAGAACATTTAACCATATGTGAAATAACAAATTGATTAAGTGTATACACGGGGAACCTTCAAAATAGAAACAATTGTAATGCATTTGTAAGATAGACAGAGAGCAGGGTAGGTAGTTACATAAACGTTTTATGTGTTACAATTAAAGCAAAAGATACAAATGTTTATGCGCTGCTACTCGTTGTTCTCTATGTCTAATTATCTCTTAACATATTCTTTGTACATAAGCTCAACATAAGATCATACCACATCAACAAAAAAGATTGTATCATACAAGTGAATAAAACTCTTTCTAACCAACATTGAAACAAATCAACAATTACATCAAACTTACCTACTTATTATACACTCTCACCTACATCTTTTTGCATTTGTGTACTTTAAGGATAAGCCTGCACTCCACCAACATATGTTGCTGCAACTGAAGTGGTTTCTTGTGCCAAGTGGTCCCACGTACGAGTGGTCAGTATGACAAAATCGGCTATCTTGCCAGCAGATAGCGATCCTATATCCTCATCAAGAAAGCATGCACGTGCCGCTGAAATAGTGTGCCTGTGAAGGTGGTTAAACTTTTAGAAACATAAGCAAATAACTAGAGATGGTGAATCAGGCAAGTCGGGAAACGGGTCACATTGGATTCGGTTTTTAATAAATAATTTTAGTGTTGGTCCAGCCCACTAACAATTATTTTTTTTTTTTGAAATTTTTAATTAAAAAATGCATCAAATTTGATTAAAAAACTATCTAATAAAGAGCATATGCTATCTTTTTAAACAAAACGAGTTAGAAGGTTGTGAGCATCAGTGGCGAATCTTGACCCGAAACTTCGGGGGGTCGGCTGCCCCTCCCCGCCCCTTGAAAGAATCGCCCCTGGTGAGCATCTAAATACACATTATATGTTGGGAATTCCGAACTATGAAGATCGGATCTTAAACGTGCTAAGGTTTAGGAGCGGAACTTGGAGCGGATAATTATGATTAATTAAATATGTTTATGATTTAATTATTAGGTGTAATTATCATGTCCTAGAATATTAGTTAATTAGTGGATAATTATCTAGAATCCTATACGTGTTAGGTTAGGATATGTGTTAGATAATTATTATGTAATTAATTAATAGGAATCCTAGTTATAGTATAACGCGATAGGTTAGCTATATATACCATGTTAATTGGTAGGGATTGGATGAAGTTTTGAGTTAGTTTCTTCATCAATAAAACTTGTGGGAGTTAGCCATAGTTTTACGCTCGGTTCGATTATCGATTGGGACTTGATTATAATTTTGACTTGTTTGGCCATCTGACCCGTTTCATTTTTAGCTACCTTTTTTTTTCATTATTAAGCAGATATAACCCAAATAACCTGTTTATATGTGATATATATTGACTCATAACTTGAATTAAGCATAATATGATACGATCACATGTTTACTTACGCGTTTAATGCATCAGTTAGTTTCATGCACTCTGCTGAATTCCAAGCTTTATCCCAACCAGGAGGTATCCTTGTGATTGCAGTCTTTATACTATTCAAAGGATTAATGTCTGCTACCTGTCATTTTACCATCGTTACAAAGTAACTATCACGATTACAAAAGAAGTCAACGGAAAGTGTTCTCACAGGCCAATCAGAACCAAATGCCACAAGTGCATTGCCAGCAAGTAGAGACTGAAATAAATATGATCCTTTCTGCATCCTCTCTAGCCCAATTTTTTGACTGCCGAGTCAGCATCGTCCAACAAATGATCTGGCTGTCAACAATTTTTTCAACACTGTTGAAGAACCGATGTGCAAATTTAAAAGTCATAAATTGAACACTTTAATTACCTGCACTGAAGCAACAATTCCTAGTTCGCCAAACCTAGCTACACTTTCAAGAGTCAAATGTTGAGCATGTTCAATCTGCAAAAACAGCCTTATTATTAGTAGTTCATGAAAACATCTATGAACTACCATTACTCACATAAAAAAAAGAATCTACATTCTATTAGGCACACAATTATTGATTACCCATCTTGGTTTTAAAAAGCGCGAAACGCACTAAAGCGACAAGGTCCAAAACTGAGGAGCAAAGCGCAAAAGTGGTGGGATTTTCGTACGCGAAGCGCAAGACGATTATATAATTTTTTTTATATATGCTATAGGTTTTTACTATCATTTACCAAAAATATAGATACAAATAAGGTTTTATATATGATTTAACTTAAATATACAACCCTTTTAGCTACATATATAACAATTTTAAGCATAAAAACACCCCCCGTACAAAAACCGCGCGCCTCAGGGGCTTTTTTGGCCAAAAATGCGTTTTTCCTGCGCTTTTCGGACGATGTGCGCCTAGGGTTACATAAGGCGCCAGGCTCTGCGCCTAGGAGCGCTTCGCGCTTAAGTGCGCTCTAGGCGCGCTTTTTAAACGTGGTTACCCATTATAGTATTTGTAAATAAAGTATACCCGAAATCTCCGATCCCTCTTCCCATTTGTGGAAGCAACTGATTTGTACATATCCAAAACCAAATCATTGGCCTTGTCTCCAATAGCATGAATAGCAACCTGATGCAAGTTTCTTTTGTCAAGTGGTAAGTTGTTACATATACACAATGAAGCACCTATTTATTGATCAAACGCTAAAAGATTAATACCTGTAGGCCAGATTTGTCAGATTGCAAGGTCATATTATATAAGCTTTCTACATCTGTAACTTGGAGGCCAAGATTCCATGGCTCATCAGCATATGGCTACAAGAAACATTAATTAGTTGCTGCTATTTGAGAACAATGTTGACTTATAAGTTAGAATTAACATTCACACCTCGTGGAAAAGCGCACTGTTGGACCCCAAGGATCCATCAGCAAAAGCTTTAACACCGCCAATGGATATCCACTGGCTCACCCTACGGCCTGTTGTTTGAACTATGTCCTAATAAAAAACCAGGAAATTCAAATTCAATGTTAATATATAACTAAATAGCAAATGTAAACATGGTTTATATGTCAGTGTAAATAAATGAAGAACATAATATATTGCTTAAATATAGATAACCAGTAGTCATACAATGAGACGTGACCATGTTGGCATTGGAAAGAAAAGGCAAACCCTGATCATCATTCTTCCAGATAAATCAGCCCATTTGTAAACATCTGCAAGTTATCACAGAACGTCAAAACTTGGTCAACCGAAGTTCAAGAAAAAAAAACTTGAGCTAAAGATATAAAATGATAACGTAAACAATCTAAAAACCTGAAAAATCTTCCCATGAATGTTCTACTGGCGCACCAGGAAAATATCTTCCGACATCAACAACTGTAGTCACACCCCTCGTTAAGGCATACCTACTCGCTCGGTTCAACGCTTGTCTTCTTTCTTCTACAGAAACTTCTGGAATGCAGGAAACGATAACCTTCATTGCATAATCAATCATCAGTCCTGTAGGTTCTGCATATAAAGATTCCAAAAACATGAGTCAGCAAGCTGACATGGCATATACTCACTATTTACTAACCATTCATAGTAGGCCACAAGTTTAAATTACCGCCATCTTCATTTCTGCTAATAGTTCCGCCAACTGGATCTTGCATATCACTCGTAACACCAGCTATTCTTAGAGCCAAAGAGTTAGCCAAACCCATGTGACCATCCATTCTTGAAAGCCATACCTGCATATCAAGGAATCCAATTTCGAAAAGACTTGTGAGTTGTGCCGAGCTGAGTTTATATAAATCGTATGTAACGCTTCTTACAGGATGATGAGGTGTAATGTCATCAATCCAAGAGGCTGATGGCAATTCTCCTCCCCAAAGATCATTATTCCATCCACCACCCAACAACCAAGTACCTTCTTTCATGTCTACAAACATTTAAAAATATATACCATAACCGTTTTTAGTTTTTTACAACGAAAATCTCATAATCAAACAAAGCAAGATGTATATAACGCAACATAGTGTGATTGGAACGCTTACTTTGAACAGCTTCTTTAATCCTTCCAATGAAGTCATCCTTTGTGTTCACGCCTCGCAGTTGCACTCGCGCCATCTGTTTTCATTTCTCAGTCATTTAGCATACCAGTTCCAAAAATAATCAAGAAACAAAAGGTGAATTTTTGTAGAACCTGGAGTCCTCCAACAAGCAGGTGGACATGAGAATCAATGAATCCAGGAACCACAATTCTCCCCTCAAGATTCAACTCTTTTGTTCCATGTCCAAAAACTTCCTGCATAGGCGCGTATAGATTACACAAAACTCAAATACAAGTCAAATCTTCAAGGAATTAACGTGTTTGTTACAAATTTTCACAAAATTTATCAGTGATTAAAACTAAATCACTAGCCTAAAAAATCTAATAAAGACAGACTCCGGCCTCTCGTACCACCAATATTGTTCGCTCTCCCCTCGATGGGTTGCCTATCCAGACCTCACAGATGTGTTTTGGTTTCCGCCAACTTCCGAGGAGATCACCCATCCTGGTACTAGTCTAACCTAAGCACGCTTAACTATGTAGTTTTCATCTGCTCCACAGCCAATGTGGGATTTGCCAAAAATCTGAACTTTTAATTTTTTTTTAAAAATAATATTAATTTCTCATATAAATTCGAGAAAAATTACATCAAGATAGCGGGCAGGTGGGCAACAAGCTGCGCCGCCACCCCTTCCTGGACGGCAAACCCTAGCCTACTAAAAACGAACCCCTGCCCCCCCCCCCCCCCGGATCGTGACACTGCTATGAATAACCCGTTGGACTCTGGTTAGGAAATGGATGGCTTCCGGTGCCAAAGCGCCAAAGGTATCAAATGCCAGGGGTACGAAAACGTGTTGGTTCTCCTCACACAGGCTTTAGCATGCTTCTCATAATTAAAACATAAATTTTTGAAGAAAATTATAGAATACCTGAACAAAAGAATAGTTTCCTATACGGAGAATCCTGCCATCACGAACAGCCATGGAATCAGCAAAAAGAAGAGATGAATCGCTAGTGTATATGGTTCCATTCGTTACCAACAAATCAGCAGTAGATATTCCTGAAGAAGAAGAAGAAGATGATACATCTGCAAGAAACAAACAAAACATATACTGATGAAATGAATAAAGAAGTGTAAATTAAAGATGAGAGAATTGGAGAAAATAATAATAATAATAATAAAAAGGGTGGTTAAGTTAAGTAAATATGAATGTAGTGGAGATAGAGTGAGATGATGAGGGAAAGAAGAACAACAACTAGTGAAGCTGAGAGAGTGTTCATGGCTTCCTGATACTGATATTACTCTTTTAACGGCGGAATCTTCAAAGATTCAAAGACATGTACTAGTACTAGGTAGGGATAAAGGTGGATTATTATTATATTTATATCTCCAAAAGGTTAACTACAAAAGTTAACTGACTTTTTATGTCTATTATAAAAAAAAAAAGAAAAAAAAAAAGAGTCCTAATGTTGGTTATGTAGCAACTTTTGGTTGATGAGGATGACATGTATAGGGTTGTGAATTTCTTAAACGATCCGAAAACACGACACAAACTTAATACGAGACTTGTGGGTTTTGGTTTAGTTTAAATAGGTCCAAGTTAGTTTCACGTTTAACCCAGGAACCTGTTTAGTTGAACTCGTGGGTCGACCCGTTGAACCCATCTATTTTATGTTTTTTTTTTATAATATGTTTATGCCATTACTAAGTTAAATTGGTTAGGTATTTTTATGTCATAACTATAACTTAAAATATAAATTAACATAAGATTTTATAACTAAAATTGTGTTTTTTTTAGTAGTAAAACTGTTGTGCAGGGACTCTCGGTAATGTATAGAGGGTGGGAACTCTTTGATATACACACAATGTTCTTTTATTTCCACACAAACAAATGATACAATACATGGGTGTTTATACCCCCTTACAACACATGCTGTTATTTAACCGTTTTTAACTTATCTGACATAACTAATATACTACCGACATGTCCTTTCAGTTTTGGTGCCAATTATGTGGTTTGACGTTTTTTGGTTGACTTTGATTATCAATTCAATTTCTTGATTACAAACTTCTAACAATCACTCCCCTAATCAAGAAATGATGATATGTACTCTGTTTCTTGTTCATCCTAATTGTGCAGTCCTTTGTTCTTCTTCTCATAATTGATCTTGAACCATTCTTCTAAATCTTCTAATCCTTGATGCATACTAAGTCTTCACGACTATCCCCTAGATCCACATGATCTCTTCTGTCGCTTGTTTCTGACCCGTCTAGTCCTAAAGCGATGAGGGAAAGATGGGCATCACACGTCCATCTTCTTCTTCTTAAAAAATGCATCCTTTAATTCGACTTTTCCGGCCTTCTATTGAATTCTTTTTGGATTTAATCTTTTTCTACACTTTAAACCCTTCACTAAACATCTTTCTTCTGTTCTGAAATGGTTCTGATTGAATTCTGGTGTCTTTCTCTTTGCTGGAATTTTTGGCCGGAAAACGGTTTCTCACCGTTTTGATTCTGAAATCTGTTATGGCCTTCTTGACTGAGTTTTTTCTGATCATTTGATGATAATAACCAAGTCAGAATTGAACAAACAATCACTGTTGTTCGATTAATTTTCTTCCTTGAAGTATCGATTAATTTTGCAAAACATGGGACTTTATCTTTTTCGCTTAATCGGATTTCTTCTTAATCGAATCACTCAATTTCTTCACAGGTTTTTTTCTTCCCAAGATTTGTTAACGTGGCGCTCTGATACCATGTTAAGTTTTCCCTGTTTCACGTATTAAAGACTTAGATTTATGATGAACATATTAAGATTTGTTTGAGTATGAACATATTAAGATTTGTTTTATTTCCACGCAAACAAATGATACAATACATGGGTAGGGGAAGGTTCAATTGAGAACTCATAGTTAGGGAGAGAACTCGAGAACTCCTACTTAAATTAAGAAAAAAAATCATAACTCAAAATTTAAGTCAAAAACCAAAAATCTGGTTCGGAACTTCTCTTTCCCACGTCATCTCGGTTCAGAAAAAAAATAAAAAAAATAAAAATAAATAAAAAAATATAAAAAACAGGCGACTTCTAATGCACCTGTGTAGTAAATGTCCGGTTAGCTTTAGGGTTTAGTTTTTGGGTTTAGTTTAGCTTTTAGGGTTAGTTTTTTTTAGTTTAGTTTGTAAGGTTTAGGTTTTTTGGGGGTGGGTAGGGTGGGTTTAGGTTTTTGGGGTAGGGGTTAGGTTTTTTGGTGGGGGTTAGGTTTTTGGTTGTGGCGGGTGGGGCTTAGGTTTTTGGTAGGCGGTGGGTGGGGTGCAAGGTTGTAAAAATCCCGATTAATCACCGACTAATCGGTGATTAATCGCTAGTCCCCACTTTACTGATTAATTTTGAACTAATCACTAATTTAATCAGTGGCGGTCCAGGGTTGTAAAAATCCCGATTAATCACCGATTAGTCGGACCAAATTTGTCCTAGTCAGACCTTAAAAACTCAAAATTAGGTCAAAAATGAATTAGAACGGGTCAAAACTGGAGCAAATCGATCAAATCAAACAAGTTCTTACGTCAAAATTGGATGATAATCCATGATTTAGAACCAAAATCGATGAAACTACATGAACCCTAGTTGCCTTTGATGGTTCCGTACGATGAAAGAATGAATGGGAGGAAAAAACGGGATATGGTGAACGATATGGAGGTGATTAGGGCTATTTATGTTTAGATATTTTAATATTTAACCCCAATCCATATTCACTAGTTTATATTTGGCCCTTAAACTTCTAAATTTATACATATAAGATATAAAATTAACATTATATATGTATAAATTTGGAAAAATATATATAAAAATCCAATCCGATTAATCCTGATTAATCTTGATTAATCCCTATTAATCCCTAGTCGGTACCTCACCGGCCGACTAGCGCCTAGCGAGTTCTACAACCTTGGTGGGGTGGGTTTTAGGTTTTTGGGTGGGGGGTGGATGGGTGGTTTAGGTTTTTGGGTAGGCGATTTAGGTTTTTTAGTGAGGGTGGGGATGGGTGGGGTGGAATTAGGTTTTTGGGTGGGGGTAAGTTGGGGGGTAGGTGGTTTAGGCTTTTGGGTTATACGACACATGTGCAGTAGCGTTTTTTAGGTGTGTTTTTTTTTTATTTTTTTTTTTATTTTTTTTTCCGAACGGGTATGACGTGGGAAAGAGAAGCTCCGAACTAGTTTTCTATTTTTTTACTTAAATTTTGAGTTATGATTTTTTTATTATATTTTTTTGTATTTAATTAGGAGTTCTCGAGTTCTCTCAATAAAATGAGTTCTCTATTGAACCATCCCCTACATGGGTATTTATATCCTTACAACACAGGCCGTTATTTAACCGTTTTTAACTTAACCGACATGACTAATATACAACCGACATGTCCTTTCAGTTTTGGCGCCAATTCTGTGGTTTGACCTTTTTCGGTTGACTTTGATTATCAATTCAATTTCTTGATTACAAACTTCTAACAATATAACAATAGTTAAAATAACAAGTACTCAATTACATACTTGCATACACACATTCAGTTACAGACAACATTAATAAGATTAGAAATCCACCTGTTGGCTTAAATTGTTTCAATCTAAGTAGTTTTGAACCTGTTTAACAAAAAGCATCTATAATGGGATATGCCCAGATCTATCTGTTATCTAGTTTCAAAGTATGATATCTTAACTTGAGCAGCAAGTATCCTACATCTGAACACGGTCCCAATCAATCAGTTCATCTTTGACACCATATTCCGATAGCTGGAGCTTGTTACGACCCAACTTGCCCATCACTGAAAGACCTGCAGACGATCACAAGGCGTTTTAAAGATACGTTATATATAGATTATAGTGTTTTGTTAAATTATATAAAAACTAATGTATATACTATTTCAAAAAAAGTTGCATACCTTCGACTACTTTATAGAGCGCTGACCACCATCGCTCCCTAGGGACCTGGGCGCGTTCAAGCGACTCGTCAATGTCATTATCATGTTCCCCTTGCAAAACACCCTGAAGAGTTGCAACTGCATCCTTTGTTTTCCTGAGGATATTGTTATCATCTTCATTTTCCATTTGCACTAGGTCGTTTTGAGATGAAGTGAGGCTAGATGAAAGTGCGAACTGGACTGCAGCCGTCCACCGTGTGGAGGCGAGCCACCTCTTCTGACCATCTAATGCTGCCTTCTCTGCCTTGTCTCCTTCTGCACTGAATGCTAAGTCACGCAAATATTGTGCGTTCGCAGCACCTGTGCTATGAACCATTTTAGAGAAAGCTGTGTGTTCGTCTTGTAAAAGTTTGACTGGGGAATCGTACTCGACAACCTGGATTAATAGCTATTTATTCAGCATTAAAAGAAAAAGAATAACGTAGAGGTGACAACGTTAACACGTTTACTTATAAATAGGCCGTTTATGGTAAAAATCTACCAAACTCTTAGGGTGATGAAGTGACCAATACCTGACCAGCATCAAGGAGAAGAATACGGTCACAATCAATAATCGTATTTAGACGGTGAGCAATAATGATCATAGTACATGATTTAAATTCTTCGCGAATGGTCTTTTGGATAAGTGCATCTGTTCTAACATCAACAGCTGCTGTTGCTTCATCAAGAACAAGAATCTTTGATCTCCTAAGCAATGCACGCGAAAGACTTAATAACTGTCGTTGTCCAACACTAAAGTTCTCTCCAGCCTCCGACACCTTTTTTTTTATTTACCAAAAAACACATTAAAAACCGAGAAGAAGATAAAGGTCTTTCCATGAATAACACAGTTTGCTTAAGTAAATGCAAGAAACTAGAAATGAATATGTACCTCAGCATCTAAACCCAATGGATTCCTCCTGATGACGTCCTTTAGATGGGCCCTCTCTAGAGACTCCCAAAGATCAGGATCATTGTGCTCGTTTGAAAGGATCGAGGTTAAATCTCACAGTCCCTTTACAAAGTTCCAATATATCATGATTTTTTTTAAATGCATAGTATCAATGGTGAAAACAAATACACCAAGTGAGTGATATTAGTAACCGTTTTTGAAATTAAATGATTTAGTAATGATTTTAAAGTCTGATGACCATGCTATATAAGAACCTTATTTGAATATTAGATATCAACTAATTGTCAAATATTTGTACAAACTGTGATAAGCGAAAAGGTTCATTTTTTGGGACATAGGGGGTGCATATACACACAAAGGATAAAAATAAAACAATATGGGTAAGAATTTGGTAATAAAAGAAACATGTCAAATGGGTAAAACGGGTCAAAACTCACCCAAAGGGTATAAAACCTCCTAATTAACTTTATTAAAAAGTAGAGTATTTAGTTAAATAACTTTTTTTTAGGGAAACCTAGCCTGACCAGCCCATTTTGCCACTTTCAATGCTATCAAACTATCAAGATACCTGAGAAAAGAACTGGTGCTTGAGGTATAATACCAAGAACCTTGCGAAGATCAGTCAAGCCAAACTTTGCAATATCATAATTATCAATAACAATTCTTCCTGTTTCCAATTCCACAATCCGAAATAAAGCATTAAGCATGCTGGATTTCCCAGCACCTGTTCTTCCCACTATTCCAACCTTATCACTTGGAGGAATAAAGAAAGACAAACCATGCAGCACTGGTGGAAGTTCAGGCCTATACCGTAAAGCAACATTCTCAAACTTTATAGATCCTGAAGAAGGCCAGCCAGGTGGCGGGCGGTTATTTTCAATAACAGCCGGAGCCTCAGATGGCAAATCAATATAAGTACCAACACGTTCAACAGCATTCAAACTATTTTCAGCTAAACTTGCAAGTCTAAGGACGGATGTCAATAAAGTCGTAATGTTTAATGCATAACTTAGAAGTAGGCCCATGGTGGATGCAAAAGCTTCTTGATTTCTTGCTTTCCCATTTTGCATGACAGCAAAAGTGGCGGTTACCCAAATCATGAGACCTCCAACTGTTTCTAATCGGATTGCAAGCCAACGGTTTGCACCCATGTTGACTAATGTGAACCTGATGTTATTGTCCATGGAGTTCCCATTAATCTTGGCCATTCGATCATAGGCTTTGTATGCACGAATGGTAGAAAGACCGTTTAGTGCTTCCCCAAATTGTGCATACACAGGAGATCTAGTGACGGAGTCCAATCGCTTTACCTCACGAGCAGTGCTCTGAAGGAACCAATAACCAATAAAATAATCGTTAAACATAGTACAGAAGAATGGGTTCTATTTTCTATATAACATCAAACCAGGAAAATAAAGAAAAAAAAATACTTATACACAAAGTCAAATGGGCCAGAAGATCAAAAGTCAGCTACTCGGTATGCTAAAATATTGTAGTAAAATGGGAAGTGTTTTGGTTCAACATAACTCGACTGTATCCGTTTCGAACTGTACCATAACTACCCGCTTTGACTTGTTACCCAACAATCGAACCCACCCATCATGCCACCTTCATTTTGAATATATATATATATATATATATATATATATATATACATGTAAAACTGACATACCTGATAATAGAGATAAGCTGCATAGAAAAGCAGCAGAAGTGGCAAGATGGCCCAAAGAGATATGGGGCTCAATAGTCCAATAAGAACAAAGGTTGACAAGAGCTGTGACACTTGTCCCAAAAACAAGTTGACGAATGAGGCAATATTTCGATCTATGTCACCAAGATCTTTTGCAAATCTATTAATGATACGCCCAAGTGGATTGGTGTGGAAAAAGACCATAGGAGCCCTCAATATAGAGTTAAGCATAGCATTGTGCAACTTTCTAGCTGCATAAATGCTTGTTATGATCAACCAATAAGAATTTACCAACGTCACCAAAACCTGAAAACCAAATAGTAAATTTCTTACTTCTAATTAATGTAAAATCAACCTACGCAGTAATAAAATTGATTAGAAACATACTTGACCAAGTGATAAAAGTGAATAGATAATATTATAGAATAATGGACTGTAGATCTTTGGTGTGCTTTCATCTGTCCATATACTTAACCATGTGCTACTCAGTATTCTTAAAGTTTCTGTTGCAGCATAGCATCCAAACAGTATAGCCACAACCCACCATCCTCCTAGTGCATCTTTATACCTGAAATAATTAAAAAAAAAAGATAAAACTAAATAAAATAAAAAAGTTTCTTCTTTCAGTTGCATATCTACAACTGGTCAAGATTCACACGATAATCCTCGTCTTACCTCTTCAAAACACCGAAGCTGACAACACCTGTTTCCCGTTCTTCTTGTTTGATAAGAACAGATTTAGTTTCTTTCTTTTTATCAGAAGCTTTAACTAACTCACCATTAGTAGCAGGTTTTGATGTTTTTGAATCAGAATTTCCCACTTCTTCTTGTTCCTCAACATATTCTTCCATTTTTCCTGCATTTTCCATCAACTTTTGAAAAAGTACACCATTCTGCGAGAGTTCCTCATAGGACCCCTCCTCTGCCACCATGCCTTCATGGACCAATAAGATCCTATCCACTTGTGACAGAAAATGTAGCTGGTTTGTAACTAGAACTCGTGTTTTTCCTCTTAATTCTTCTTTAATACATTTTTCAAAAACCTTGTAATTGAATTTAAAGAAACGTCATATTCCACATTATATCGGTTGTTGTGACATCAAGAATCATAGTTAATATTGATCAAGTGCTTAAAGCTAGGGGCAATTGGGTAATTTACCTGTCTGCCCACATGAGCATCAAGAGCACTCAAAGGGTCATCAAACACATAAACATCTGAATTAGAGTATACAGCTCTAGCCATGGAAACTCTTTGTTTTTGCCCTCCACTAATATTCACCCCTCTTTCACCAATCTCAGTAAGATCACCGCCCTGCCGTAACACCATAAATTTATAACTAAATATGAGATATGGTAATAATATAAACCAGCATTTTAATGAAACACAGTGATACTTACAGGAAGCAATTCCAGATCATGCTGCAGTGCAGTTACATCTAGTGTCTTCTCATACTTTGCAGGGTCAAAGGTTGATCCAAACAAAATGTTGTCACGTACCTGGATCATAAATGTATAAATATCAACCCATGACTTCACTAGCACTTAAATTATTCATTGTTGATGGTTATAATCAGACTAATATATTACTTACGAACACGTTGATTTGGGTTGTTTTTTCTAGCTGTTCAAATCGGTAATATAAAATATAGCTAAGAAGAAAATGGGTCAAACTTGCCCAAAGTGTAGTTTAAATGCAAACAACCTAATAAATCTATTAGTTTAGAAAAACATATAATAAATCTATTAGTGCAAAAGATGCACAGTTAGCGTTTCGGATCAACCCAGCCTGACCCATTTGGCACCCTAAAAAATTGTTAACATGAACAAAAAAAGAAACATGACATGACATACGGTTGCATTGAAAATCCATGAGACTTGTGGGACATAAGCCACTGTTCCTCTTAAATCAACATGTGCATCACTAACTGGAGGAAGTTCTCCAAGCATAGCAGATACAAGTGATGTCTTTCCTTCCCCTGTGCTTCCAACAATTGCCACAAGACTACCCGTTGGTATGTCCAAATTAATATTTGACAATGTAGGTTTATCCGACTGCACATTAAAACAAAACAAGTAAATAAACGCTCTCCATCGTAACACATTAAAAGAAAAATAAATAAAGAAGACCTTCGAATCCCATGAAAAGAATCCATTCCTAATTGAGATAGCTGGAAGTCCTGGTTCAAGTGGTGGATTTGGAAGAAGAAGTCTCTCCTCAGCCAAAAGTAGATCTTCCAAACGTTTCAAGGACACAATGGCATTTACAGCCTGAGTAATCGTACTTGGAAGCATGAAGAGTGGAAAACGTAGAACCGCGAACAAAGAGAGTGATGTGAAGGCTCTAGCAGGTGTCAGGTCTCCTCCAAGTAAAGTAAACATCCCAAAGGAAACTACAATCACCACCACTGGAATACTATTTAAAATAAATGTATTCAACTGCAAAAAAAAAAATAATAAAAATAGCTGAGACCATTAAACATGTGTAACACTGTAATCATGTAGAAATATTTGTGTGGTAACATACCGCTCCTAGCATTTGTACTTTCTGAAACCATGATAACTCTTCTATTCGAACACTCTGGACCTTTTCTTGGAAACTATTCTCCCAAGCGTAGCATCTAAAGCGCAAATTAGAAAGAGTTAAATGATTATCCGCATTTCAAATTATGTCCATCAACAAAAGCTGGTAAAAAGGGAATTTGAGAGAGTACTTGACAGTGTCCATAGCTGCCAAGATTTCATTCATGAGCCCAATTCTCTTGTCAGTCTTTTGCAGTCCTTCCTTGGACATTTTTTGCATTCTACTGACAACCATAGTCTATTTTGAAACGATAAATACTATTTGCATGATCATTACATATATGAAAATGTAAGCATCATGTGTATGTATCACAGTACCTGTATGGGGAACGTGAGAACTAGCAAGAATGAACCAAGGATTGAAGCAACGCCTAGCTGTTGGTAGAGAAGAACCAAAGAGAGAATGATACGGAAAGGGGCAGACCACAAAGTGTGAAGTGACTGGGTTACTTGCTGTGGAAAGGAGATGAAAATAAAATTATCCATTAAACGAATTAAACGCATGATGCTTATAGAGTTTCCTATGACATTATCATTATCATAGGTTAGGAACTCAAAATACTGCCTGAGTTCAACAAAACACTCCATTTAGGGATAGCAACTTCAACCATTTGCTTATGAAACAGTCGATTATCTAATGGGTAAAATAAAAAAATAGCTAAAAAGAACACGGGTCATAAGTCGTCAATTATATTTTTAATGCATTAAAACCTTCAAAATAATAATTTGATTCAAAATATCATATTATTATTATTATTGAAATACTATAACTTGCGTAATCATCTTTGACACGCAAGTTGTTTATAAACAAACTTAAGAGTGTGACCACAAATGCTAATCAAACATGCCTGGAGTGACTCAGAATCAGTTGTCATCAAGTTAGTTTATCGTCCCAGACGCAATCCTTCTTCGACTCTCATTAGTTAGCCTTAAAGTCTTCCTGAAGACTGCAGCAATCTTGAAAGAAACATAGACTCAACTCAGTGTACAAAAACAAGCTCCACAATCCAATAAAACAGGAAAAAAATTAGCAATTCAATTATCACGTAAGCTATCAGTATGTTAATACACCTGCAAGAAAGATTCTAAACACAGAAAGACTATAAAATCTAATGATAGAATTAACGCGTGCCGCTTCTTCCCGAGAAATTTGCCTTCTTTTATGTGCCACATTTTTTAATATTTTTATAAGAAATAAGCATAAATGCACTTGGCGATAGTGAAGTAGTTACCAGAGTTGAACGAAGGCGGAATCC
Source organism: Ambrosia x helenae (assembly GCA_030844895.1). NCBI lineage: Eukaryota > Viridiplantae > Streptophyta > Magnoliopsida > Asterales > Asteraceae > Ambrosia > Ambrosia x helenae. Next base: position 52,241 of record JAUTDX010000786.1, read on the forward strand.
TACACGCATGACATTCTGAAATATTGAGCCTCGCACAGCACACCAAGTACCTAAACCGATAACCAATATAAGTACCTTTAACCTTTAAAGTTAAGTTAAAACCAGGAATCGATTGAAACCAAACTAACTAAACTAAAATCCACAAGTATTAGAATCCCAAAACGTTAGAGATAAATAAAAAAAAAGTTGTATATTTTATATTCCCAAAGAGAGCTACATATCACTAAATTGTTAAAAGTCAAGAATAAATTCTTTCTTTGCAACGTCTCAAGAAGCATATACTCCGATGCATTACCACTCCAACAAAAATTGAGGTTATAGAGCATTTCAGGGCGTAACACGAATATGTGAATTACAGAAGAATAGTACAAGTAAAAAACTGAAGTTATAGAGCATGTACCACTCCAACGAAAATTGCGAATGCATAGATGTAACCAGTCCGAGCTGGACCACGTTCTTGCATAGACTGAAAAAGTATAAACAATTAGAACAGATATAATAATTAAGGGGCCACTTAAAACAGGTAAAAGATGGAAATTGAGCAACAAATAATTTTGATACAGAGAACGAAAAAGCTATCTTAATTGGAAATGTCTAGAAATAACAAACTCACCAGTAACAGCTCATTCAAAATCAGTGGTCCAACAAACTGAGAAAGATCATTGCCAATCTACAAATGTGCAATTTCATCGAAAAGTCAAAATTCATGATATTCATCAAAATCCTATTTTCATGGATTTATCATTTGATAAGTCAGCAAAGAAGATGTTCCTAAGGAACTGTGAGATTCACTCAGTACTTAAATAAACAATGCATACCTTCCAAAAGCCACCCCACCAAAACCTATAACCAAAATAAACATGTCATGTTCAGATTTTCTCATACTTAATGGTATGATTTATAACAAGCAACAAAACTTTGCAAATAAATGTCATTATACAAACCTTCCTCCAAGGCTACGATGTAAAGCCCTTAAAAGCCACGGTTTAGGTTTACGGACCTCTTCTGCCCAATGTATTTGGAATCTGAAGGACAAAAATGCAACTCATGATTAAAAAAATTACCATCAAGAAGAGAAATCCCATTAGTTAGATATTATTGTAAGCAGAAACAATAGCTTACTTGTTGTTTAGTGTTTCTGTCTCGTCCCATGTGTCCAGTTTCCATATATCATTCTCTGTAAGTGGTCTTTTGTATCCCAATAACATGAGTGGATCCATCCAAGAGAAGAAGATATCTAAAAAGAAACAAGAAAATATAACACAATATACAAAAAAAAAATGCAATGAAGTATATAACCAAAAGGCTACAATCAACTTCAATATAAATAGATGTGTGCTTTAAAACTAAAGGATAAGTAAAGTATATCATCAAAAGGAAACAATAAAATGGCTTTCATATACCAACCTTCGAAAACTACAAATAAATCAGTAAGACTTAGTAACTTACTAGAAATAATGTTGGTATGCCTCTCGGACAAACTTTTTCTGCACCATCAAGTTCTTCATATTCAGCTTGATCCAAAGATTCAGCCCGTATTGGGGTATAACCCGGGTAAGGATCCAGAGTAGGAAGATAGACAAGCAAGCATAGCCCAAACAGAACCTACAAGAAAGAAAATTGTATGTATGATAAAAGTTTACTTCTGTTGTTAAACCATTTCAGCATACAAAGATACTACAAACATACTGTATGTCCATTATCATTGTTAAAAATTTTGATGCTTTTTTACCCACACCGCCACCCTCTTTCAATATTTTTCATACCAAACTGAAATATGAACCAACAACATAACATGAAGAACATCTAACCTGTATAGCAACCTCACTGGCAAAGAGATACAGTACATATCTGCAAGGAACAAAGTAATCATAAAACCGCGAGTTCACTTGTAATTCTCTTTTTTTGTATCTAGTTGCTCTATGTTAGACCTCACTACCAAATTCCAAAGTTCATACACACATATATGGCGTCTTAATATAATAATATTCAAAAGCCTTCGGCAAATGGTGTAGCATAAATTGGGAGAGAGTTACAAAACCCCAACTAATAACGGGTTACATATGGGTTAATATAACATACCAAATGAGCCAAAAGTTTTTTTTTATTTTGCGTGGTAAGGAAACATACCTGGTGTAATATTTGCTCACGGAAAGCACAAGATTGAGCAACACTACATCCCCAAGCAAAGCATAAGCGACACCAAACCTCACAAACCAACGAACTTCATAAACATACACCGTTGTTTCCAGACCAGTCATGACCAACATACAACACCATGCAAGAGCCTTAATAACTAAGGTCACAATCTGCAATAATTAATGAAATTAAAAAACATAGTAAAGAATAGAAATTTTTTAATCTTTAGGTAGTTCTGATATAAGAAAAGGAAAAAAGAACAGCATCAGCATGCAATACAGTGCAATTCAAATATTAAGAAGGCAAAAAGTAGCATAATATGCTTTTAAAAATGTTACGACCCCAAGATCTTTGAATTAATGTAGATTTTAAAACACTTAGTTTTGTTAGCGCAGCTTGTTGCCCGTTTGCCTTCCGTTTCGATGTAATTTCCCTTTGAGGTAGTTGATACAACCACCTCAAAATGCAATATGCTGAATAATTGTTAAAATGTATAACATTGATCTCTAATTCGATTTATCTTTGGGCTTGTTAATTCTTTTATGGAATAGATTGTGTGTTTTGTTATTGGGCTAAATTCTGATCAGCCCAATGGTGGTTCAGGTTTGATAAAAAAACGGTTCAATGTATTGTTTGGTCTGGTTCCGGTGAACCGGGTCATATTGTGTTATTTGTGTTTGTTTGTGTGTTTTGTCACACAGATCGTTGACATGGCAAGGTTATGATCGTTGGATTGTTTTGATCGTGGCCGTTGATTCTCTAAAGGTTTGGCTATAAAAGGAGAGCTCCTGAACGAGTTGAGAGTTTAGCTCTCATTTGTTTTGTTCGTCACTTTGTACTCAGTCTCTAGGGTTTCTGTATTAGGGTTTGTTTCTGTAAGTTTTGGTATTATTGTTTTGTTGATAATCTTCAACAACTGAACTAATCATTCAGTTGTTGATTGATAACTTTGTATTATTTCTGATCTTAACGATTGTTGAGATCTTTGGGTTGGTTGGGAGTTTTTAGGGTTGGTTAACTAATAAAAGTTTTGGTCACCGTTTTTGTCGCTATTTCTGTATCTTGTGGTTTGTGATTGTTGTTTATGGTTATGTTTGATGTTTGTGAGAGATTTGAGTTCTGTGAGAGTTAGATTCAATATTTTCTACAATAATTAATCTCCAAAAATCCACCTAATTAAATAAAATGTCCATGTTATTTGATTAAAATTTAATAAAGGTATGCAGAAAGAAAGAAACAAACCTCATATGGAGCAAGACCAGTCTCTCCATCGACATTAAAAGCCGAAATGCCCATTACCAATCTAAACAAAGGCTCAACAGTAGAGTATAAAGCCAATAGGCCCAACCAATAGTTGTACATATTTGACCTCATTTTAAACCTGTCCACTTTATAATCCTTCTTTGTGACCCATATCCTGTATATACAAGCCCCTAGAACAACCAAATGCGATATGCCGGTGACTAATGAATCTGTTGCACAGGAGTGTAAGGCCCGAATTCATTTTCCACCGCGGTTGCCCAAACGCCATTTTCCACCGGACGGCAGTATGAAACTAATGGCTTAAAACTCATATTCTGTTACTTAATATCAACCAACTGCTTTTACACTATATTAAAACTTATATGTTTTTGGCTTTTCCCTTTTCCTGCAAAAAATAAAAAATAAAAAAATCAAAATACTCAATGTGATTCATGTGTGTGGTTCATACATTCAATAATGCTTTTTAATTGAATGCCAAAAAAAAAAAAAAAAAAAAAAAAAACATGTGAAACCAGTACAACAAACCGTTCATATTAAAGAGGAAGAATATTTAAAAAAGTCAACTGCTACTATTATATGTTTACATTTTTTTTATTACATATTTATTTTATTCCATAACAACGAACATTACATCAAAATAGCGGGTAGACGGGCAACAAACTGCGTCGCCACCCCTTTCTAGTGATTTCCGACTATACAGTATTTAAAAAAAGTCAACTGCTACTAAGAAGGGGCGGGGAGCCCCCACAATTTTCGCTCAGAAGTTCCGATTATACAGTATTCGTATAGAAATTTTTTGGTATATACGGTTTCGACCCGAAACTAGTGATTTCCGACCCCCCGAAGTTTCGGGTCAAGCTTCGCGACTAGTATAGCGAATCCTAGTCTACTGAAAACAAACCCTATCTAAATTCATTCAGACAGTAGATTCTAATATTCTATCCTAATACATTTCTGTGAAAACAAGTAAACAATATTCAAGGCGATTCAATAGCAGAAGAAGCAAAATATATAACAGATAAACCTGAAAAAAAATGGAAGAAACTAATTAACCAATGGTTGTATGGAATATAATACCTGGGAAATTGAGGTGTGAAACAGATCAACGACGTTAAAATGTGACAAAATTCGAGTTTGAATGGTTGATAGTTGAGAACTGGGAGGCAGGTGACACAGGGAGTTATTATTTAAAGACTATAAGCCTCTATATATATATATTAGCGCTAGTCGTACATGATGATATCATAAAAAGTGATCAAGTGGAATCATTTGCTTTTGCTTCAACATATTTTACTTTCTTCCCCCTTGTCTCTTAAAAGTATTCATGATACGCCCTTTTATTTAGCCGTAGGGGCGCTAAGAGCAATGCCCACGGGTACCCTAGTTTTCACACGGTAACACCGTCGTCGTGGTCACAGGTAGAAGTCCCATGAAGGTATTTGTTGGTTCTAGTTAACGGATGGGGTAGGGGTCTCGTGAAGGTATTTGTGGGAGTGCATGATTGATGAAAACTAGTGAAGTTAAGTGGAGCACCTTGTCCCCTTATGGATTTGTTATTGTTATTATTTCTTTTTAATTCTATTGATTTTGATAAATAACTAATTAAAATTATCAATATGTTTTTTTTTTGTTGACATGGGCCAAAATAAACTCACTAATCTCGTGAAGACCATAGATAGCAACATAGTGTAAATCAAACGGTTGTGGAAATAGAAAAATACCAGGAAGACAATAAGTCCCTAACAATTTTTTTATTAGGTTTAACTGTGATGAAATATTTTTAGGATAATAGGGAGTTTGGGTTGTAAGTTTGTAACACATGGGACATACGCCATCGTTACGTTAAGCAAGGTTACCAAACCAAATAAGTTGATTTCACTATTTTTAACATTTAAGTATAAATACATTGGCACAATTGTTTGGAAGCTTCATTCCCGTTGATTGGCTTCGGTTCGACAAGCAGATAATAAACCCAATCAAGTCTCATTCACATGTGTTATACACATCAGTACCTTCCAACTCACCTTCGTTTAACACACTACAATGTCAGTGTTGCGAAATTTAAGAGAAAGTGGCATGCCACGATTGTAAGATATATTGTGAAGTTGGTTTAAGATTTGAAGTGAATCTATTTATTTGGGTTAAAGTTGATTTAAGTTACAGTTATAGATCTTAAGTGACTTGTATCTGAATCGATGATTAGTTATTTGTATCAATGCTTGTGGGTTTAAAATTGTGGTGGTGAATTATATAATGGGTTGTTACCATGGGTGAAAGACTCTGGGTGTTGTCTAGCGATTGGGACTTGACTTGTGATTAGTTATTAATCGAATTGCATGGTGTGAGCACATAGGGGGTGTTTAGGATTGATTATTCAAAACAGATTATGCGTTTTGAAAAAACAGGGGTGGAGCTGCTTATAGATTATTGCGTTTTGGTAGCCTAAAAAACTGATTATCTACGTTTTCAAAACGCAATAATCTAAAAATCAGATTTAAAACGCAATCCCAAACACCCTCATAGTGTGGTGTGAAGGTTGTGTTAGCTAACTAGTTGTGCGGTTGTGTAAAGGTTGAAGAGCGTGAAAGCAAGTCACTAGAAAATTTTGGAACCAACACACCCTTTTAAGTAAAGAAAAATAAATGGTATATTAGCAATTTTATAGGAAGTTTAACAAATTGTGTAACGTTAGTTAGTGTCAATAACCAAAAGTGTTACATTTGATTGAGTGAACAATGAGTACTATAAATATAATTTCAGAAAACATATGGACTTAAATCGTAATAAGTTAAAAGTTAGTTATTATAGTTACATATGTTTAATAATGTTGCTTCGTTTTTTAAACGGCATTTATAACATTGACGATTCATTCAAATTAAGTTATTGGGTCAACATCTTTACAAGATACAAAGTTGTATTATTTTTTTTACCGCCAACAAATCAACTTTTTATTAGGATGCAAAGTTGTCTTACTCTCATAACTCACGAGAGGTGGATCACTACGTCACCGCTTACGGAATATTGAATATTAAACGGTCAATGTTTTGGTACTTGTGTTTGTTTAACACTAAAGGTTGATAGAATATTTTAAATAATAAATTAAATATCGTTATTATTTTATTAAGATACTAACTTTGTTTAACACAAAGGCGGATATCACTCATCTATGTTCTATGTTGGACAGTGATACTCCTTGCAGGATAGATTAGGTGTTATGATCTTAGTGGGTGTCTTTGGGTGTTAGGTGTTCCTTATGGTTTTGGTGTTGAGCTTGTTGGTAATTTTGATGTTTGTGTCTCTAGCTTTTTGCTAGTGACCGTTTTAGTTTTAATAAAAGTTTTTTGCCGTTCAAACAAAGTTTAATTAACTGACGACTAAAATATATAGTTTAATACTTGAATAATCTGAAGTATTATTTCAAGTAGCATGTTAACTTGATAAAAGTTACTAAATAGACTTCACGTTTTATGACTCTTTTATTTCTTGATCACTCAATTTTAACCTTTTAATTGGTGTATAAGTTTTTATCGTATCAAAACTAAAATTGTTTATTAAGACCATATGTAATCGTTGGTGAATTGGGCGTGAAGTGGTGAATTTCACCCCCCATTCACCTTGGAACACCGCGAAATATTACACCGGGTGAAATTTTTTGATGGGCCAATCAATGGCTGACACTTCATTTTTATTTTTTTTATTTTTTTAATTCAAATTTAATACCATTATATATTCACCCACCATTACACTCCTTGTTCATTTCAAGCCCCTTCCACCCACCAAGTGGCCCCATATTGCCAAGTGTCAAAAAAATGTCCCTTTCACCCACCAAATTTCACCAACCATTACACACATGGTCTAAATGAAATTTTGTATAAAAAATACAACATACTACAAGTTTTTGAATTTTGAGATAATACCAACTTTATAATTCATAAATCTAAATGTAAATGGTAGTATTGACACTTGAAGTAATTAGTGTAGGCTTGATTGTGCACTAATTAGTGACCTGATTTATAATATGATTAGTGATGTTATCTAACCTTGGTAGCAGTTACTAAGGATTATTATGTATATTTTTTGTTTGACAATTCACATAAATAATTTAATTCATAATAAACTAAAAATATGATTTGTGTGACGTCTCCATCTTATGTTGTAAACATGGCTTTAATGATAGGTCTCACCTACAAAGTTTTCGTCGCAGAGAAACATGTAATAAATAAAAAATCTGTAGTAATAAAACATGAAGCACCAGTGGTCTAGTGGTAGAATAGTACCCTGCCACGGTACAGACCCGGGTTCGATTCCCGGCTAGTGCATATGAGCTGTGATGAGAAGCCTTTCATGATGGTTGGGTCCATCATAACAACTTCTACTTACTGAAGAAAAAAATAGGCCCTTCTGAGCTCATTCTTTTTTTTTTTTTCCGATTTTTGCTCTGCAATTCTTTATTTCCAAAAGGTCAGCAACATTAAACAAGGATTTGGTATAATAACATTTCCACAGAGTTTGCAATGTGTCAATGGAATGCTTATCCGACAATGCTTGAGTGCAACGAGGGTAGGAAGCCGATCCAATCATTTGTTTTCTTTAACAAATATGTTCCATGGTTACATTGATCTTTATTTCAGTTCAGTTTATGAACTTTGTTCTATTTATTAATGTTTTTTTTTTATATTTTTGTTTCTGATTCCGAATTTTGAAAAATGTTTTTGACTTTTGTTCCTCATCGATAACCAATGGAACATACTGACAGAAGACTTTATCTGACTAGAAATTTTCAATCGATTATGAATTTTGATAGCTACATTTTTTTTATTGGGAATAAATGTATATGTAGACAAGTTTGTTTTTAAGGGACACTATTGTTATGTTATTTGACAATAATATCAATAGTTTTACTATTCTGGTCAAAATAGTCATTTTTGTTATCCAAAATTGACATGATATCTAACAAAATGTCACTATGTAATATGATAATATATATATATATTTTTTATTCAACCATGAAAAACTTACATTAAGATAGCGGGCAGGCGGGCAACAAGCTGCGCCGCCAACCCTTTCTGAATGGCAAACCCTAACCTGCTAAAAACGAACCCATTCCCTCGTGGCGCCGAGACATTGCTATGAATAACCCGTTGGACTCTGGTCAGGAAACGGATGGCTTCCGGTGCCATGGAGCCAAAGGTATCAAATGCCAGAGGTACGAAAACGTGTTGGTTCTCCTCACAAGCTTTAACATGTTTCTCAACTTTCTTCACCTCTGCTTTCTGCACCGCTTGCCCAACTACAAAACCATTATCCCTCAAACCAACCAGGGGAGATACACCTGTCAGGTCGACACAAGCGTGCTTCCCCCCGGCCCACCCAAAGACAAGCAAGTCTGCTGGACGTAGGGTGGATCTCCCTTCTGCGGGGTCCGAGAGGAAATTCACAGGCGCCTCCTTTTTGGCTGAGATCCCAGCCCTTCTTAAAATGTCCCAAAGAACGTCCCGGACCCAGTCATGCCTATATTTGAAACCAGGCAACTCCTTACAATGAACCGCGTGTTCCCCGTATTTGTCCAAGCATGCCTTACGGCAGATCGGGCAGACTTCATCTTCATGGTACATGGGGATCATCAATCGGTATTTGAGAATTGCCCTATATTCAACCCCAGACATGGTTTGGCCCAAACCTTCAATCGGGATAACATTTAGGAAATCTTGGGCATGGGGGCTTTGCAAGCATGCAATAACTGCCTTTTGGCGGGGAGACAGATCAAAAGCTTCTCCCAGGCTCTGTGCGATTTTGCCAAAAAGGGCATTCGCCAAAGTTTTTTGAGGCTTTGGGGGGGGCGGTGTCCTTGTTAGAAAAACCGCCAATATCAAAACCTGGGAGATAGTCATTTATCCTTTCAAGGGCTTGCACGTAGTCCAAGTCCACGTCGACAACCCCGCTATTTCTTAAGATGTGGTCTTGGAGGTTCCAAGACTGAGCTCGGGACGCCACAAAAGAATACACCCCAACATCCTTTGTTGAGAGAAGCCCTAATCCTCCCAAACGCATCGGCAAGGAAGCTAGGCGCCACTGTAGGTCGCCAAAGAACGGACCCCCACATACCACTATGTCTTCAATGGCCTCCCGCAGACCATTGTCAAAACATGATACCGCTTCATCCATCATGGCGGGTTGACAGGTCCGCAAACCAAAAAGCAACTTAGCGACTCCCATACAAGATCTGAGCAAGAGGAGTTCACTCTGGGGATCCCGAAGGCAGGGCAAAAGTTTCATAAGATCAACCGCGCGCGAGGCTCTCTGCCCCGCCAATTCCCGTATAAAGTAAGAGTCCCGACTAACAGCCCCCCAAGAAGCTTCACCCCTTTTTCAGGCCTACCAATCCCACTGGGGAAAAAGCCCATCCCTAAGTTTCACTCCATTACAAGACGGCCAAAAAACCTCAGTTTTCTTAATATTCAATTGAAGCCCCAGGGATGACCCCTCCTTCTGGATGATGTCTAGGGCCTTCGCCACATCGGCGGCATCCCCAATAATCGTCCCATCATCAAGGGACCACGCATGAAACGGGAGGTTACAATTTTCTTGCACCCGGAGAACCATAGGATGTAGTGCCAAGGCGAAAAGGATGGGACCTAAAGGGTCCCCCTGCTGAACCCCCGTAGTGGCCCCAATGCAATCATTACCAACATATAGCCTAGCTGGTTGGGCATATAAGAACTGGACCCACAAATAGATAGACGGACAATGCTGAAGAACCTCTCGAAGGAGGGCAGTGCGGTCAATCATGTTGAACGCGTTGGAAAAATCCACAGTGAGCATAGCCAAAGAACCGTCTTCATGGAAGGAGTTAAGAAACCTATTCGCACTGTGGAGCACCGCCTCTGCCCCATTAGGAGTCCCCACCCCGAATTGAAAGTCCCCCAGATACTCAGCCATTTCCTTACCAACCTTCCTCATAGCCACTTTAGATACAAGTCTGCGCCAAATGGCCCCTATTGCAATTGGTCAGATTCCGTTATCAGGTTTCAGAAGAGGTGTAAGGGGAGCCGAAGCAATAAATTCAGCAAGTACCCTGGGACACAACCCCCCTAGCCATAAGTTGACGACTTCAGTAATAGCTGAGAGCAGCCCCGTGGAAGCCACAGACCCCTCTCCACTAAGGGCGTCCAACAGATGTTGGGCCCTCAACCCATCTCTCCCGCAGGAAGTCCCTTTAGGGAAAGATCGGAGGCATCGAAGCACACACTCCTCATTCACAACAAGCGGGGGCATGACGTCAGAGTTAGAGGGCAAGGACGGAGGAGGCAGCACCGGATGTTTATCAATAAGGGCTTTCATGGTAGAATCCCCAAAAGGAGCGACCCCACTAGAACACAACACCTTGACAACAGCTGTGAAATGACCGTCCCTTACCTTCCGGAGGCATTGTTTGACATTGGGGCTCTTTTCATTAGCCTCACTCCCCTCTGCTGCTTGCTATAGGAAACACCCCCCACGCAATCAAAGAGAGAAGGAACCAAATCTGCAAACCCAGAACCGTCTTTCCACAAAGAAAGCGATTGCAGGATGCTGCTACACTGCTACACTGCAATGCTGCTACACTATTAGCTCAGTTTTTTCTTTTTTTAATTCATCATATTATATTTGTTTCTGTTGTATACAAATGAATTAAATTTTGAGTTTTGTGTTCGTTATTAATGACTGTGTTTAGGTTGATTCGAAATAATCAGGAACCTTTGAGGGCTAATACCGATAGCGGTACGGCACTACCAATGTTGTTCGGCCGGTATCGGTTCGGTTTGATGCATTAACTATATAACCGAAAAATCGACATGTGACGAACTGAAATGACACCGACCAAATAACATCAGTACCGGTTTTATTATTATCGTAAACAATATCGGTATTCGTTTTTTATGTTTTTCGATAGATGTAAAACACTTGTTATCGTTTTGGATTTTTTTAGTTTAAATTTTTAGTTGGTTTTCAAAAACAACACTGTTCGGTAAATAAGTCTTTAACAAAATAACAACCTCTAATAATTGACAATAGAAATCTGGATCTGTCTACCAATTAAGAGTTGCACCGGTAATGATTCATTAAATAATAGTTTAAATTCACATCACATGGTATGGTTAGTTACAAGAATTGTAAAACTTTCAATAGTTTACAAATGGACTTTTCTATTTAATTTATTTTATTGTACGAACATGTCTTCGAACACTTGTACTCATCGTCCAGAATTTAGAACTTTACATCAACGACCAAAAACCTATGTATTTTTTTGAACAAAGCTTGCTCATGGTCAATCCAAATAAAATCACAAATGGACTTTTATACTTATTTTATCGTACAAACATGTCTTCAAACACTTGTCCTCAACTACTCATCGTCCAAGAATTTAGAATTTTGCATCAAGGACCAAAAAACTAGCTCAAAATCAATTATCAAATTTGATATGGCAAAAGCTTTAAAAGAATATATAGATACATGTTTTTCTTCGAGGGATCAAATTGACCGAGATTATAAAGTTGATTACAATAGACAGATTATTAATCACCTAAAATGTTTTTAAAGTACATATAGTCTCTAAAATTATTTTATTTCAAAAGTTAGATCATCAATCTAATAATATATTTTTCATCATAATTTTTTTTAAACTCGGGAAAATGCAAAATCGGTTGTCATTGAATTTTGAAATCTTAAACTGAGAATATGACGCATTTGACGAGTTACCTAACCTATGAAAGCAGGTGTATTAATACACAAGCGTTTGCACGTTTTCATATTGGCTTTTAAAATACGGTATTCAAATATCATCAAACAACGACAAATTCAGCATTGAAACTTACAACCATCAATTAACGGGAAGTAGTAACTTTGTTAGTTACTGTTAGAAAATGTGGTTAGAAGTTAACGGGGAACAGTAAGTCAACTACCTAACGACGGTCAGAAATTAACGGAGTTAAAATTAAGGGGGAACAGTAAGTCAACAAAATTAAACACAGAATTTAATTTTGTGAATCTTGTTATTAAAATCTTTTATTTCTATATTCTTCTTTTGTTTCTTTATTATTATTATTATTATTATTATTATTATTATTATTATTATTATTATATAATTATTATTGTTATTAAACATTAAACTCTACTATTATTAGGTTTATTATATATATTATAAAGTACTTAAAAGTCCATTTACCATAAAGTACTAACTTTTAAAGTAGCTTGCTTCGATTATTTGTAATTAAACAAAAACCAGTCTTTGAACAATTCTCAACAACTTGTTCATAATCAATTCAAAAAGAAAATTCGTATTTGACATCGTAACAGCTTTAAAACAATTATTACACACACTTATAATCAAATCAAATCAATCATAAAACGATTACTAATTATGTATTTTCTAAATCAGTAAAATAGACTGAGTTCATATAAATAGTTAACGGTTCAAGTATCACCTAATGTGTTTTTAAAGTATAAAATCATTAAAGCTTAGTTGTTTTAAAATGACACTATCAATCTAAATGTATGATTTCATCACAATTAACAATAATTTTTAGCATATTTAATAATCTAATTGTATCCTTTTCATCACAATTAACAGTAATCTTTTATATAACTCAAGAAAAAGGCCAACACCATTTTATTTAAAAACTTAAACTGAGAACAAAACTCATTTTGACATGTTATCCAACCAACAAAAAGACTAATAACCCACTTACAAAAAAAAATTCACAGTAGGTTCCTCATCCTCAATACACTTACAACCACATATTACACTAAAAATCATTACAGTTTCTTCCTTTTCCACTCACAACCACTTTCAAATTAAAAAATAAATACAAAAAACTGTTTTCACTAAAATATTCCCAAATATATTGATAAAGAGTTGGTTACCAATTTTCTCCGCTCAAAATCCTATATAAATATAGGGTTTTCCCTCACGAAATTAGAAGGAACAAATGTGAGTGTTGTAAGGATAAAATTCACAACCACACAAATTTCTTTTATTATATACAAAACAAGACTAAGAAAAAAAAGTACAAAGTTTCACATGTCAAGGTTCAAAACGTTCTCAAAAATTAGAAATCCATGGGATACAACCTTAATGCAATCTTGTTAATTCTTCTACTCTCTTCATAACTTCCTCAACTGAAACATTCATGGATTTTGAAATCTCTTCCATTCTGCTCCTTCCAAGATCAAGAAACGACTCGATTAAATCACCATCCAAGAAATTTCTCGAGTCGGAAGTTTTCTTTTCGTTATAAAACGACCTCCATTGTTCATGGCTCAAACCGCCAACGCCTTTTATAACCTTCCTCAAGTTAGATTGAAGTTTCTCCATGAAAATGTACTGGTCTTGAGGGAGTGAAGCAATGACACCAATAACACCGTTGACTGTCCCAAAAATAATGGTTGGGATTTGACCAACATCAGAATCGGGTAACCGCATCACAAGTGAACCATGTCGGAATCGGTTCACGAATTCACCAAGGTGGTATTCACCAACCACCTCTAGACGCCCTCTTTCCTCGTCAGTAGCGCCTTCGCTGTTTTGCGGACTGTAAAAAGATTGAAGTTGTTCTCGGCACCAAGGTAAATGTCGTCGTCGAGAATCTCAACTGCTGACATCCAATTGGCGTTGTAATCACGTGCTCGTTCCTCTATAGCACCTTCCTCATGCTGATGAGGCAACAACAAAGAACGTAATTAAACAGAACAATGATGGTGATGAAGTACAAAACGAGTTCAATATTACCTTATAAATCAAGAGTGAAATTGATTTCATTAAATCACCAACGACGATGAAATCCCCACGAGTTTGTACATAAAGAGCAAGTATGTGGCCATGATGCCCACATTCAGATTGCAATTCACGTGTACCGTCGTCACGAAGCATCCACTTGTACAGCTGAATTTTTTGATTTATAGCAGCTAGTAGTTTACCATTGAAGGCATTCAAGGAGTACACAGCACCCTTAGTTTCTTTCTCAGCTACTAGTTGAAGCTTCCCATCTTCAACCATGAAAACCAAAATGCGCCCCTGCACTCGTTCATCAATATAAACATAATGAAAGAAAAAACCCATAAGATTCACTCAGTAGAGTTGAGTCGGAAAGAAAAAAGGTATTCAGATGGCAAGAATAAACATAAGTTTCAAAATTACAACCCAATTGTAGTATTGTACCTTATGCTAAGACATGCAGATTGTAAAATTACCAAACTAAATGGAACTAAAATGTTCAAAATGAGTACCGTATTCAATAACACCAGAGGTGAGTAACATTTTTTACCTGTTACTTACAAAGTTACAAATGGTTCGATTTGGGTTTTAAGTTTTGTCATTAAAAGGAGCAAGATTATTATGGCAAATATATTAAAATACAAATAACAAAGTTATAATTATATAAAAACCTAAAAGAAATCTATACTACAGTATTAACATATTAAGACCACCATACCTTTGTTGGTTCATTCTCCTCTGGCATAACATAAGCCGTACCAACACAGTAATATGCATTATTATCATCTGAGAAAGAGCAACTGAGTATGGAACAGCCATTCTCAAATTGATCAAGTGCATAAGTCGATATGAAATCAAAGGTTTGATCATCTAACAACCGAATGAAATGCATTTCAGAATCCTCTGTGCTTGACTGGTTGTACTTTAAACTACATACAGCAAATGTACGAGACTTTTCTTGATGGCAGATACGCCTTGCATGTTCACCAAGAGGGATTGAGCGGATGTGAAGCTTCTGAATATCATCAATTGTCCCGATTGTTAACTCACCTTCTTTAGCAATTGCAAGACTGTTGGTTACAACATAAAAAGGTTACTAACTAGAATTCATAAAAAGAAAAAAAAAAAAGACACCACAAGTACTCTTGAACAAATGAAACTAATGATTATTGGAGTAAAAAAGGTGAAGATAATCAACCTGTCTGGAAAAGCAGCAGAATTAAAAGGGCACATATGACTGACTTCTTTTAGGTTCACATTACTGTAGAGTAACTTTTTGTTACTGCTGTATATAACAGTTGGCCTATCAGAGGCTGCAAAAACATGAGTGGTATTTTTTGATGAAAATGTTCTAAGTGTTATTGGCTGGGTCCCAAGTGACACTTTTTTTCTATCTGTTAATTCGCCAGTGCCCGTGTTCAGTAAAAAGTTCAAAAGATGACCATCTCCAAGTGCACACAGCAAGTAAGGTATCTGGAAAATAAACATTGAACACATATTTTAACAGAGATGAAGATTTTAAATCTCTACCATCACAACTTAAATGTAGTTGAAGAAGTATTAACAATTATACCCCTTCAAAGGCGCAAAGAAGAACAGAACGGGGAATAATTTCACCTCCTAAATGCTGTTCAGTCCTGAGCTCTAGGTCAGGGAGTGAAAATATTCTGACACTAATATCCGTCCACATACCAACTGCGGCAAGATTACTATAATTAAGATTTTCACCTATTGGGTTTATGTCAAGGCATGAAATATCATATTTCAGTTCGGCATGTTTTTTTTCTACTAAAACTCCATCACCAATTTCAAGGTACACAAGATGGCCACCTCTAGTAGCCAATAGAACCTGTCAAATATTAAAAAATAAAAAATTGTAACCCTTTTCGTCCATTAGATTATAAAGGGTGAGGAGAAAAACACGTATTTATATGAAATTTAATTACCTGAGTAGCGTTAGCAGTGGCAACATTAATAGAGTTCTCAGTAGGTGCATGCCATTCATGTCTTAATTCTCTTGATACTGAACTCACGAGTCTCACGGAGCTTGAAGTAACCTGAAACATGATTTGTATGACCTCAAGTTAACAAATTATTTAAATAAAAACAAAATATGATGCACAGATAAATAATTACAAGTGCTCACGCATACCTGGACAAGTTGATTATGCACAGCATCATGACAGAATAAAGTTTGTACTTGAGAGCAAAAGCCCTCAATCTCAGTTTCCTCTAGCTCATCTTCTACATTCATTGCTAATATTCGAGTCTCACTAATGAAACTAACAACCAAAAACGTGTCATACATATCATCTGTAGCTGATCTTAGTGACCACATTCCTTTGATACCTTGTAGTTCCACAGAAGCCTTAGAAAGGTAAATTGGCGTAAGATAAATAATCATAACTTAATATACAACCAATGAAACAAAAAAAGGCCAGAACATACCTGTTCGTTTATCCCAATCCCGTTTCTAACAATGCAAAGAGAACCATCTTTATATGCTCCTGAGCAAGTAACAACCTGCCCTTGACCTTGTCTCTCTAAGTCAACCACACAAAAGTCAACAATTGGGCCCAAGTTGACATATCTTTCTAGCACTTCCACGTAAGAACCTTTTGTATCAGGCTGAAGATTTAATTTGATAAGCTGCAATGGAAAAGTAAAAAAAAAAAAAAAAAAATTGTTTAGTGACATCATATTCCTTAATTCAACATTACATCCAATAGATACAGATTACAACTAGGATAAGGAAGGCAATAGAAGACATCAAAAGAATAAGACACAAGATTATGATTGTCAACAGGGGTTCTTAATTTCTTATGAAGCCAAATCAACTTGTATACTTGAGATTTTTTTGGTAACCGTAAGAGTTGTTACTATAAAACTCATCGGAACCCACCAATACACTGCTAACCAGTGGTGTCAGGTAAAGTACAGCTTGCGCTAGGCAAGTGGCCCTCAGTTGTGTACTTGAACTAAGGTGAACATAGTCTTCCTTTGAGCCTACAACATATATATTAATATGCAATTATGCATGATCATTAACATGCACATTTTTTTATGAAAAGGGATGTCTTAGATTAACAATCATTCTTCATTGTGCATAGAACTAGTAGTTTCACATGTAGGGTGAATAATGATGTTCAAGGTGGGTTTTAGCAGAATATGAGTTTGAATTTCTACTTTTTTCACGAATGTTACTCATAAAACATCTATAGATCACAATGGACCCGTATTTAGCATTAATTGGTTTTTTTATATAAGAAGTTATATTAAAGAAAAAAACCATTAACTAGTGTTCCAACATCTAATTATGAAGCATCTGCCATTGTAGTCTCATTCTATATACTACACACAGATGGCATTATCCACAAATCACCACTATCATCTAATAACATGGGCGCCAAGCCCGAGAAACTTCGTGTCAACGGCCAGTAATCTAAACGTTTTAAATTTTTTTTATCTAACAAGAAACAACTATATGCTGAATGTTTACATACCTGGGAATCTCCAAAGCTTGAGCCGACGTATACAAATGCATTATCAAGATACGATATAGTTGACGCTATAGATGTTTCCCCTAGAAGCTCAATTTTGAGTCCAGTAACCCTAGAAACAATTACAAAGTGTCCTTAAGAACAACAATGAACAAAAACATCAAGTAGAGTTAAAGAAGCAAAGAAAAAAAAGTGCAGTGGCAAGATGTAGAATCATAACTCACTTGTCTTTCTCGTGCGCTATGACAAGCAAGTGAAGAAGCCCACTAAGGTCACCAAGCAGATACCTGGAACCATCCGCATCCACCCTTCCATAGGCTCTAGTAATAGACTACAACGTCAAAACAATACAATGGCCATCAATCAAGAATAACATTGTATAAAATGTAACAATGGAGAAATTAGTATGTAGGTATGTGTATGTATCAAACAACAGTTTACAGTTCATAAGACAAGAATCAATACAACAATTCATTTATTTTTTTGTGTGAGGGCCGCGGGGGGGGGGGGGGGGGGGTCCACTTGACTTACAGGTCTGATGGGTATTGCTTTAAACGCAGAAGCACTACAATACACAATTGTCTCCTCCCGATGATCAATACACCACAAAAAGGTGGCGGGACTGGTATTAGCAAATCCGCCCCATTATCAAGATTGTTTTGAGACCATGGACCTTCAACAAAGTCTTTATCCTTCAACGATACCTCATATGTTTTTACATGGCGTGCGTCTTTATTATCCTGAAAGCAGGCAACAATAAGTTTATCATCCTTGAAAATGATTTTAGATTCTCAAAAAAATAACAGTCAGCTGCTACAAATTTAGAAACAAAATCCTTGATCCCCTTGTAAAGAGGCCCAACCTGATAAAGGACAACGATTGTAGGCTTTGGACAACCATATAGAAATTTAATATCTAAAACTTGAAGTTCTTCTAGCCTGAAATACATACAGAAAAACAGCAATGGGTCAATTACTATGACCTGACCAAAGTATTTTAAACCAAATCTCTAGAAACTATTTAAATGCTTTCCACCAATATTTAAAAAGAAAAAGCTTCTAGCTTTCAAACTATTAGTAATCGTGTGCATCAGGATCAACACTTTTGTCGGAATCTAAAAGAAACTCAGCTATGTTAATAATATATTGTCCACAGATCTGTAGCAATTAAAATTAAAATGGTTATCCAAAAAAGAAAACACTGCAGTCATGATAAGTATTCATAACATGGAAAAGAAAGTGCAGAACTTTTGTGTTCTAAAAAGAAAAGAAAAAAGCTCCATGAGAGAAACATATGGCTTTATAAATAATATGAAAGCATACATAATGATCGAAAGTAACACATACCTGATGTTAAATGCTTCTTTGAGTTGTCCTTTGTTATCAAATGGAATGACCTGTATAAAAATAACAGTGTGGGTATTCCAATGACATGAGCATACTAAAGAAGTGAACTGGAACTTAAAAGCTAAATAACATCAGATATCACAAAAATTAACATAGATAATGGAAGAGTTGCATTATGAACTAACTACCTTAAACAACCCATCATACAAATGAAGTCCAATGAGTCTGCAGTCAGGGTCGATTATACCTATCTACAAAGGTCAAATATGTGGGGGAAAATATTAGAAGATAAAACTCAGATTTTGACTAATTATTGCTATAAAATAGTGTATTGCTATCCATGCAGCTTGATATATACCTGGCCATTGTCTGTAGGTCTGCCTATGCGATCCGAGACATCACCCATAGCTCTACAAAAGTCAAAAACAAATGTGTAAAAAAGGAAACATGAAAATGTTGTTGTAAAGCATAGTTTAGCTTTGTTATAGGACCAAACCTTGTAATGACCTCATTTGCATCAGCATCCCACTGAAGAACACAAAATTTGTATCTTTCTGTTGCAATAAACAGAAGGTCTTGTGTTTCACCCTTCAATAAAGCAAAATCACAAACCAACAACTCAACAACAAAAGTTGAATGACGCAAGGACTATATCATTAGTTCTTTCTATGGAAAGTTGGAAACCACTAAACAATTACTCACATGAGAACGGAAAAGTTCTAGGGTTGCAATTCTTCCGTATATTGGCACATCCAACATAGGCTGCATAAAAGCAAACTTGCAATTAGATATAGCACTAGGTTTTGAGTTATTCACCAATTGATAACATAGAACTGTGTCGTGCGCCAAGACATGTGTAATGTGCTAATGATATGGGTGATGCCATTCTAAATTGTATGTGAAGATTAGTGTACCAGTTAATCAATGCGTACGATACAATACAGCACTCATGTAAAAATTAGCATCCTATATCATTTCCATTCCAACACATCGTGCCTATTTTGTTATAGAAAAAACAAGCCTGCATTTCAGCCTTACTATTATTTATTCTTAGTGTTCTGGGCAATTTCTAAACAAGATAATCACACTCTATGTCTTTTCTTTTATCAATGACCAACAACCATTCTGTTTATATAATTCTCCTACACTTCTTGGAGAGTTTTAAAAACAAGATTAAGCGAAACCTTATCATTTGTTCCCTCTAAACAGTAAAACGTACCTTCCCGCAACATCCCATATACTATTGTTTATTATGTAAAACAGCTAAAATGACGGAAACACGAAAACCGAAAGTTGGCATGTTGGCTTGGCTGGTCTAAGTTGCCAATTAATTAGGCTTATGCTTAGACATTTGAAATTTCTAAATCGAACTCTTTTGGTAACCGTGGAGACGTGGAAACCTAGTAAAGTTACTATACCCCACCAATACCATGCTAAGTTGCTAACCAATGGGACCAGGTTTTACAGCTTGCACTGGACAGGTGGCCTTCAAGAGATTTAAAGACAGAAAACCAATGAAAGCTGATTTCAAAACTTGTCTTACATGTTACATGTAAATCAAAGTGTGATATTCTGCAGCTAGAGTGCTAGACATACAGCCATATGATATAATACATGACCAAAACGTATACACAACGCATGTCTAAAAGGCATATATAAACTACTTAATATATAAAAACCATATTAAAGAGCAAACCCACCTGCAAGCCTTGAGGAGTAAGTAAATGAATCTCGATACGCGTACATTTCCTGAAAACAGATGCACAATAAATAAAAAATGCCAGTAAGAAAAACTAACTCAATTTTTTTTTTTTTTTACTTTTAAAAAAATGCTAAACAAATCCAGAAAAAAAAAACCTATGACCAGTTTTACGATAACTGCCAAAAGCAGGCAGCAGAAAATGCAGAATTCAAGCGAGAAAAGCATAAACTTTGAATATCAGGTGAACCCTAGTATTGATTAAATGCAATGATTAATAAATCTATACATAATCTTTGTTTCCAAATTGAATAACAGAGGGCACATTCTTCACACAATGTAACACATTCTATCCACTTGTAAACACAAAACCTTTTTCATATAATCATATCAGCAGTTATGTTATAGTTCTCTTACAATAATATAAAAATATTTCCAAAATTTCAGAGGCAATAATAATAATAATAATAATAATAATAATAATAATGGAGTAAAGAATAAGGAATGAATGGTTACGCACGCAATGATAAGATTGAGCTCTTGTGGACCGGTGAAATTGCCGACGCATGAGTGTGTGACATTGGTAGGCTTATGAGCTGTTACCACGTAATTATACGTACTCATCTTCTTCTTCTTCTTCTTTCTTCACTGGAACCCTAAAACCCTCTTCTTTCTTTCTCTTCTTTCATTTATGTAAGATACTGACTGTTTTATTTAATACCAGCCTACGACGACGTTTTGGTCTCTGTGGGTTTGCCTTCACAATTCAACATCAACACACACCCCAACCTTTTTATAGGTAGGGGCTGTTTGGTAGTCTCTTAATCACCCTCTTAACCGTTCAGCTCTGCATCATTCAGCATTCAGACTGTTTGTTTCAGCATCTGAATGGAGTGATTAAGTGCTGAAGCATTAAGCTAGTAAGGGTTGCTGAATGATTCAGCTCTTAACCATTCAGAGCCTCTTAACTATTCAGATCATTTTAATGATTCAGCACTTAATCAACCAAACAGCCCCTTAGTGGGTGTGGAGACTAAAACAAGGTTTGTCTCAGTGCCACGTAGGAAATGTTTAGTCTCAGACATTTTGAGATATGAGTGGGGTGTGGAGACACCAACACTCCATGTCCGAGACAAACAAAAAAGTGCAGGGGGGAGGTGTACATGTCCGAGACAAGCAAAAAAATAAATAAAGAAATAAAAGGAAATGTTTCTATTGGTACGTTCGTTTGGTCTCAAGGAGGATGGGGGGACAGGGCATGGGGGCGGTGTGCTTGTCCGAGACTATCCAAAAAGTGCAGGGACGGGGGTGGATACATGTACACTGCCCCCCTGCACTTTTTTGCTTGTCTCGGACATGGAGTGTTGGTGTCTCCACACCTCACTCATGTCTCAAAATGTTTGAGACTAAACATTTCCTATGTTGCATTGAGACAAACCTTGTTTTAGTCTTCACACCCACTAACCTTAACAAAACACTCCATAGTTATAAAATTATATGTAGAAATTGTGGTTATTGATGTTAAAATGAGTATTTAGTTATTTATTATTGTTTTGAAAAGATAGTCAAGTGATTAGAAAAAAAACAATAGTATAAAAATATAACAATAGGACCAACAAGAAGCCGGAAGTTTCAAAAGCAAACGAAAGACACTACAAAATTATGTCTTGGTCACTAAAATCACACCATCTCTCTCACGTAAGGCTACTATATGGGGATCTAACTTGAGCCAAGTAAACGAGTTTTCTTTAATGGCCTCCACCACCTTCATTGTCAAAGACTAAATCGTTTCTCGCCTTCTGTATCTTCGAAAACGCCACATAAAAAACAACGTCCATCAGCTTTCTTTCTTGTGTCCATCCTTTGGAATTATCAACATTTTCCATCAAATCTTGAAAAGAGGAAGCATGCGTCAAGAACTCAAGACCAAAATTATTTAATTTTGTATCGTATAGTTTCAAAGGTAGTTCTAGTCAATATACAGTATAGCATTTTAAAATGGTTTACTAATCATGGTAAATCAGTGATGTAGATCCATCCGTTATTCATTTATTTAGTTCATCATACTTATCCACTAATAGATCATAATAGATAGATAATTTTGTATGAAAAAATAACCTTTAATTGTATAGTATAATTTACTGTATTAAACACATTTGATATGTCTTTGATCAAATATTAAACAATTCTATTTTATAGTTGTTTTATAAGTAATATGTTTAAATCTAAATAAACAAATTCTATTTTTGTTAATCTATACTATATCATAATGCATTCAGTTTGAATTGCAATGATGTTTTTAGAGTCCTACCTTCATGTGGATTATGGCAATGTTTGTCAATCCCAATTTGACTTTTTAATTTTCTTATAACAAAACTAAGGGTAAATACACAAAACCCCTAATTTAGGTGGAGTAATACATACCGACCCCTCTAGCTGGTTTAATACACGAGTTGTGCTCAGGCTAGGTTATAAATAAATGTGTTGACTCGTTAATACCTTTAACTTGTTTATAACCTAACTAATACCATTTATAGCTCGTCTACAACCTATTTGACATGTTTAGATAAACAAACTGCAGTATAAGTTATACATGTATGGGTTAGAGTTGACTTCTTTCACGACGATTAATGAAATGGGTCGTGTTTGGATTAACTGATATCAACCCAAATCCTAATAGTCAACACACATTGCCACCACAATATACAGTGAACATAGCTCTTAGTTGGCTCAGGGTAACTATGTCACCTGTTAAAATACAATAATGTAAGCATAATGGCGAAACCTATATAACCCGATCCGACAACAATCTTGTTTTGGTGTTTAAACTCAAAACATCAATTCAAAAGGAAGACAATAATAACAATGTTATTAACATGATACTATGTTTCAAACAACAAACTAGTTTAGATGGCACCAATGTTTTTGAGGCCCAAAACAACACCAACACCAATAATGTGACCAACGGTCCCACAAGCCAATGTATCTGCAAGCGTGAACCCAGCAGGGTCACCAGTTTGAAGCCCTGAATCCCTCACCTCGAGCTTTAGACCTGCAGTCGCCTTCCTGTTTGCTGATGGTGCCAACCCAAACCGTCCAGCAAACAACATCAAGGTGGTTGATGTCACCATTATCTATCCAAACAAATCATTCAAATTCTTTAAGTAATTATTTTAGTTTCAAGAGTGTTAAATATTTATGTAACGAATTATTTAATCAATTTACCAAATTTGTTGATGAACCAATGAAATCACATCGAACACCTAAAGCTCCCTTTCCCTTGGGCTTCATTGGTTGTACCGCCACCTGAAAAGTTTTCAACCGTATAATTTATAATTATACTTATAATAAAAATTTGCACCTGAATGCCAGATTAATTCTACTCAAATTATACAATGGCTTAATTTAATCTCGCTCTATTATTATAAAATTTGCTAACTTAAAATCGAATATGGACTTAATCAAACCGACTAAGAGGGTGTTTGGGATTGAGTTTCATACCAACTTATTGACTTATTAGCTTTTTGAAAAAGCTAATAAGTCAATAAGCTGTTTGTGTAACCCAAAAGCACTTTCTGTTTTGACTTTTGGCTTTTTAAGGGTGGAAAAGCTGTTTTGAAAAGTTAGAAATCCTAGCTTTTGGCTTTTGGCTTTTGACTTTTGGAAAAAAATTACAAATTTATCACTCATACAACCAATATTCACAATAAGTTAAGCGAAACACTTAAAAAAATAACAATCTATTGACTTTTTGACGTTTACCATCCCAAAAGCTAATCCAAACACTTTTTTAAAACTCATTTTCAAAAAGTCATAAGCCAATAAGCACTTTTGACAAAAAGCACTTTTGCATTTCCAAACTCAATCCCAAACACCCTCTAAAGGTAGTTATCCCCGCCGTATCGCGCAGGCATCTCACTAGTATTATGAAATTTGCTAACTTAAAATTTGTGTCATAATGTCACAGCCTCTCCCTCGACCACTACCATACTAAAGCAACTACTATAAACCGTAATTTACATACAATTATTAAACAAATAATATGATTAAAAAAACATCAAAGAAATTAGAATAAACTAACCATGCTTTGAACTGGGGAAAGTGATGATGAGGTGGCTTTTAAACCAGTGAATTGAGGAAGAGAAGACATGACAGTACTTGCCATCGTTGATCTGAGTTTGGAAGATGTAGTTCTGATTTTTGAAAGATGTTAAAAAATAAAAAGCAGAAGCCACATAAAAGACTTGAGTCAATGACCATGGAAAGTTTGAAAGTAGCTAGGATAAAGTGTGATCCTGGTTGCTTACATGGCATTCTATTATTGGATATCTCCATATACTAGATTTTGTTTTTTATTATATAGTTCCTGCTTCTTTTTTGTTTTACATAAACAACATATATACGTAACTACCACTATATCTTTTTTTAAGTAAATACTAATCTTTCTTATCACATGAATTGGCTTTAGTTAAATATGTTCCTCCTTCTATGGTATGGACAGATTTAGGTTGATACGATCTGTGTCAGGTGCAACCGCTAACAAAAAATGCTATGTGTTTTATTTGTATCCTAAAGTTGCACAACTTTTTGGACAATGACACTATAATAGACAATGATACCGTAAGCCCAAAATAAAGAGAACTAACACTCTAACAGTATGATGCGTAGAAAGTCACTTAATGTTAATTCATGGTGACTACATGATACTAATTTATTTTTATATATTACAAAATAGATTATCATAAGTATAATTAGTCATATCTAACATATATATTTTTAGTTATATATTGCAATTTATAAAAAAAAGGACAAAAGAAGGTTTTTGCAGCCTTGCAGATCAATTCGGCCTGCCCTGTTTCGACATGCATGAAACTATCATAAAAGAAAAATGAGATGACTTGACGAGTCACGAGTTGGCTCGAGCTCAACATTTTAACATGTTAAGATAAATGAGTCGAGCTAGCTTGTTTAGTTTTAATCTTGAGTCCGAGTCCAACCTAACTTGACTCGGCCCGACTCACTAATGCTACATATCACTCATTACTTTACATATTACTTTACATATGTGTAACATAAATATAAACTACCCTTTAAAGATACCAAACTGCTCATGAATGTTGGCTTGAGCATAACTTTATTACAAAAACATATACATGGGCTAGTGGGCTAACTTAATTTACGAAGATTAAAGTTCTGGACCTATTCTCAACTTTCTTTTGGGCTACTCTTTTTAATGTATTACAGCCTCAGTTTACTTGGACAATATAATTTCTTTTAACTCCAAACTAATCTTCTTCTAAATACTTCAGATCATGTTCCTCAAGAATTATTTTATAGCTAATAGAGTTATATAGTACTCAAAAGCGGAGCGCAATGTTTATGCATTATTATTCATTGTATTAAAAGATAAGCAAAGTATCTTACAAAAATGACATACAATAAGATTCCTAAACCAGCAACCAAGACACCCTGCCCTTTAATGCATATCATTAGCTTATCATGTACAAAAGTAATAGAATACAACCACTCTCCCACCAATTTAACTTCCACATTGATGCCACTCTTGATTTTGCTGGCCTATAAGTAAAAAATATAATAAAAAATATTAGGAATTGTTAACAAAAGTAATTTTATTCATTATATATGTGTGTGTTGTTTTCTTAAAACTATACTAAAAAATGTAGAAATAACACAGTATTGTGATGCAACTTACTCGGATGCAACATATTTGCATTGCCCATAACCTGTCATTCATAACACGTCAAATATATTGCAATCCGTGAGTAAGGTTTTAACATTAAATTCGGTTTCATTTGAGTTTATGATTTACAAAATCAAAACAAACTTACTTGGATCATTCTTGGTCAAAGTGGCGGTGCCACCAAAATTGCAAGCAACATCAGAGTTTCCATTTTGTTGGTAGTAGCTATTGAAGGCAAAGGAAGCATGTGAAAATAGTGTGTCGGGTTGATAACATGGGCCACCAGGTCGAATCTGATTACAATCTGTCATACCCAAGCCGCAAACCCAGTCTAACGCATTTTGTAGGTCAGCTTGTGATGCACTTGGTGAAGCTACACACCAATTTGAACCACCCAAAAATGTCATGTTGCCTTCTGGTGGTGACAATAGAGTGCTGTCCATTGCCCCTACCACCACCATATCTACAAACCAAAGGTACAACATAATATGGTGCGCATACATTAGAGATGGACAAGTCAAATACAAAAATAGCGTATTCAAAACGATTTTGTAAAGTAGTTACACTTATAATTTATTGTATTATACAAATCAAAAGAACATGAAAGTTACTAGCCTGACCAAATTAACAATATGGATTATTATAGGTCAGGGACGAAGGTTAAGAAGGGCCAGGGGTGGCCCTGACCCCCTGTTTTCTGGCACAGTGGTAGAAATTTACGATTTTTATAGGTAAATTGAGTCCAGGTTAAGTCCGGCCCCCACCGATTTGCCACTATTGATCGAAAAAAATTGAGTCCGGCCCCCACCGTTTTGCAAACCAAGCTTCACCACTGTTATAGGTCAATGAGCTGTAAGTTGGTTTATTAAAATCTAATTTGCCTTTTTAAATTTGTGACTATCAAATCTAATGAACAATGGTCGAAAAAATATGCACCAATCTAAAAAATTAAACATGTTTTACATCAATATATAAAAATCATATAACATTTTTATAGTATGGATGTAACAACTAACACAAAGGTTATGCATTACAACATTAGTAACTTTTATAAATTATACAGACAACAAAACTATGTCGTCAGTTATCTAAGATGCAAAACTATCTATACATGGGGGAAATTATTATCAGAATATGATGTTGTTAGTTATCTAAGATGCAAAATTAATCAAAACTATGTCGTTTGAATTAAAAATGCCTCAAAACCAACTCATTTAAAACACGCCCCTTTCTAAAGCCTAAAAGAATGATTTTTTTTTTATGTGTCATAAAAGTTGGACTGCTTAAAAATTAAATTTGGAATTATACAGCACACAACAAGTTAGTTAATGCTTTAGATGCATTATTATGTGTTATTGTACCATGCGCTTATAGCATTATTCCTTACGATGTGCAATTTTAAAAGGGAAAACGCTACAAATGAAAATGACACGAAACAAATGAAAATGCTACAATTTGTTCGAATATAACCTTAAAAAAAATATTAACGATAGAGAAAAGGAAAGGAGATCGAAGAGATACATACATAGGTAAGATAGTGCAAGGAGTGTTTGAAACGTGAAAGACATGGTTCAAGATCGATCAAGACTCGGTCTTTGAAGTTTGATTTATTATGTGTATGGTTTAAGGAAAGAATGAGAGTTAAGAATTTGAGTTAAATGCACATCAACAATCAAGAATCAAGAGTTTTCTTCTGCCCAAATTTTCCTCTTTCCCTTTTTCTTTTTCTGATTTGCTTTCTTTTATAAAATAATTTTCTGATACTAGGAAATGTTAAAAGAAGAAATACACTTCTTTTTTTAAAGATTAATTACATATATTAAATCAAACATTAATTATTTTTTAAATACATTTTAAATCAAAATTTATTTTTAACACACGGATGAGCGCGCGCACATACACATGCATATATATATATATATATATATATATATATATATATATTCATGTAAAATATTACATACATGTTGCATACACACTTTTGTGCATTTTTTGTTAAGATGAAGTCAAACATCTAAGTTGGCCATCAAGTTATCATACAATACGACAGCTAAAGAATTTATAATTACAGAAATGAAACTTCGATTATTTTACACTAAATCGTACAAGTTTGTTCTTAATAATGAATATAGAACATATTGTTATTTCATAAACAGGTATATCATTCCAACTGCAAATTAGGTTAAAATTCATAAACAATTATTTGTGTCTAAACATTTATTATAATTGTTAGTTATTTTTAATAATTAATAAGTCCACTTTTTTTTTTTTTTTGAACGGCCAACAAATTGGAATCACTCACGGAACACTGGAGTATCATCGTGCTACCAGTGTCGCCACGCGATCATATTCCACCACCAAGTCACCAATTCAGGAGGAAACTCATAATTATGAGAAAACCCCCTTTGTGAGATTCGAACCCAGGACCTTATGGCCCCTAAGTCTTATCTCACCACCAAGATACCACTAGGCTATAATGCCTTGGGTAATTAATAAGTCCACTATGTAAGATTATTTTCCCATAAGATTGTCTCCATGTCCTTTAGGTAATTTAAAGTTTAAACTACATTGCTTGCAAGAGTTAAAAGGACCAAACATATGGTGTCACAATCACACATACACTTTATAACTACTTTACTGTTTTATGCTATTAACTTCTTTTACTGTTTGCCAGCTTCAATTCTTTTAATTTCAACTTTACGCCACTAAATGTCTCCATTAAATCTATGTCACACCATTACTCAATATATAGAAAAACCAATTAAAAACAAGCATCAAATACTAAATAACACGTTAAAAAGTTAACCGGGTCCGTTCGATTTATTCTTTACCATCTACTTGTTTCTCTTTTGTCAAATTGTGTCCCACGTTTCAACTGACCGACTAGACATATCTTTGAGTTAGCCAAGTCGTGAACGATGAACAGAAGTTGGACCCTTGGGACCCGTTTTAATGTGACTTGTGGGAACCATGGGTTTGATCATGTTTATAACAACCATGGTCCTAAATGTTTTGACACCAATCCTTTTTAATGAACCTGTCCCCAACTGAAAGTTTGTCCGATCTATTGTCTACATCAATCTTAATCTTATAAACCACCAAACTGATTGATATGTAACATATATGTAATAACTATCGTGGTGATATATACCAAACCACTAACATATAGTACGTATCATATATAGTATTTGCTTATCGAATATGAAACAGACAGCACCTTATATTCCAGATATAATGATAAATAGTAAAATATGGATTGACAGGCCGATTGGATTGTGGACATCACGGACCTAGGCTGGTTGTCTCACTTGCCGGTCATCGACAAAGGGTGGACCTATATTATTATGTACTTAGACTATAAGTATAAGCATAAACATGATAATGAAAGTTAATCAGTTATGTCGTTACATATTTCTTTTAAGATATGATTGAGGGTATCAAACTTTCGAATACAGTTGTGATGGTTTTTGATGAGATAATTGTGCTATTTAATTACCCACTTTTTAAAAGAAATTTTCAATTTCAATTACTTGTTAAAAAAGATAGTAGTCAATGAGTTAATAAATGGTAGATCATGAATGAGCTCAAGGTTTTTAAAAAAATATTCACATATATCTCAAAACGGACCACGTTTTTACGGCTTGCAGTTTGGCTTGTGGGGTGTGGTGTGGTATAGCGTCGTGGTGTAAAGTCCCTCCGGTTTTTTGGTTCTCGATTTCCGACATCCAGGTGTGGTTCGACCAGGATATAGTAGCTGAAAAGAAGAAGGCTATTGTGTATGGGGTGTTCGTGTTGACATGCTGGCGCATTTGGAAGGCTCGTAATGATAAAATATTTCGAAACTTAGAAGTGAATGTCGCTCAAATTGTGTCTGATATTAAAGCCTTGGGTTTTTTGTGGCTTAGGAATAGTTCTAAGGTTGGTAGCGTGAGTTGGAAATCATTGTGTAATTTTAATATTGATATGATGTAGTTGGTTTTCGCGGTGTTCTCCGTCTTGGAGTTCCCATTGTGCTAATGAAGTTTAATTTCCCAAAAAAAAAACATATATCTCAAAACGAGTTGAACTCGAGCTATTCTAAATTACTAAATTACCATGCGGAGGTCAAGCTTAGATTAACTTGAACTCGAATTATGTACACCCCTACATTTTAGTATCACGTGGAATTTTGATTAGTGGATGATTCAAAAAATAAAAATGAATAATTACATAACACGGATAGCATATAAATTAATTATATAAAAAATCAGATTATGTTTGCAATTGTGGGAAAAACAAGCTAAAATGTGTTAAAAACGGAAATAAGGTGAATCAGATATCGAAGCTCAACACCGTCAATTAATATGGAACTGATGTGTATCGGTTGGATAAATAACCCTTAGAGTGGGTAAACCTCAAAGAAAATAGTAGGAAGACAAGACTTGAGATAACTCTCTTAACATTTTTCATTCCTGATTTTAAATCAAACTAATTGTGGCTTATACAGCCTTACAAATAAATGGGAAGCCTAACCCACTAGACCCACTACTTCACTAACTTAACATGCATGCACTAAATGAGGAAACAAAGAAACAAAATATGCAGTAACAATCGTGGGTAGTAAAACAATCATGCATGATGCATGGGCTACGTGGCCGGTACATAACAGGAACTTAAAAGTATAAATGAATATAATTTTTCAACATTAGTTGGTGAATAAACCTTGCAGTGGAATATAAGTGTGAGCTCCTTGATTATTGTTTACTAGCCATAATGAACAAGTAGGGACCTCTAGAGGGTCTACCGTCACTCACATGTACACAACAAGATCGTAGGCTATGCATGTCTTGATGGAGTACATTGCACTTTATAGCAAGTCGTATTTATGTTTTTAGAGGAGCGCTAATGTGTACGTGGCTCGTTACGTGAAGCGGGTCTATCACGAGTTATGATTGTTGGACAGTGATTATGAGTTGCCACAGCTCAATAGGAAGTTTGTACTAATCGATAGCCATTAATAGAACAACTGCTTGGTTTGTTGCCTTTTGCTATTCGTGTGTTGCCTCTGCTCGGTTGTTGTTGCCCACATGTTTCTAGTCATCGGTGCAACTAGTGTCATAAATTAAAATGATGGTTTTGAAACAATTTAGATTGATGTGCTTTCGGGTGTTTGTGTGAACATAAAATGAACTTGTAAGTTCATTTTGGATTATGTGAAAAATGAGATTACACCGAATCACACAAAGTCAGGAGAAACGTGCAACATATAACATTTCACATAATTATAGAGTAAACCTCTCTAATATGTCCATATCGTCATAGTTCTTTAATTTTACTTCAACCACTAAAACGCTAAAAAGGTAGGTAGTATGCCGGGTGTGTGAGTCATCTCTGATAGTACATATTGTTTCGGTTGTTACACCCTATGAGACAGACATGTACTCTGAGGGAGATTCGAAACCTATTCCAATGGATCCTTTTGAACACAAAGTCTCAGTCAACACTAATGTTTTAATTAATGCATTTCATGCAGCCAATGAAGTACCTGTTGAAGACATTGGTTTGGATCACTTCGACTTTATGTAATGTTTATTTTCTTTAGCTGTAATCTGTTTGTACATGATAATGTATTGTATTGTATTTTTCTATACAAATTAAGAGAGTGTATTGTTTTGTATTAATTTAAAATATTTATTTTTATTACCTTAAATCCGTAATGACATACTTATTACTTTTGTCTATTTTTGTAAAACTGAAAAAGTTAACAAAGTGATCCGACCATAATGTATGTAGAAGACGTGGTTAAGTGGTGAAGTTGGCCTGGCTGTTTTATTGGGCTTAGCCGACAAGGCTTTAATGGTCACATGCCAAACAAGTCTTTCTACAATCTACCCTACTCTCTCAACTTTCATGTGCTTATCACCGTCATTAACAATTAACATTATGTTCTCTAATGTTTAAAAGATTAAAAAAAAACTACCTAATATGTATTTAAAATCTTTACCAATTTTTATTTTATAAATTTATCATCACTAGTTATATATCAAGTCTTTCTCCCATTTTAATTTTTATTTATAGATGATATATATAGGGGGCGGTTATTGTGAAAAGTAACAAAAACGTGCGAAGTGTGCGTAGTCACGTTACATGCATAATTACGTAACATAGACAGAATCACTACTACTTCATTACCAAAATTACGTACCACATATATAAATCATTATAGTTTCATTATCAAAATCACGTTTCATTATCAAAATCATTCAAAACTTTACATAACAATCTTCCATACCCCCAAAAAACGTAACATACAAAATTACGTACCATAGACAGAATCACTACTAGTTCATAACTAAAATTACGTAACAAAATTACGTACCATGGACAGAATCACTACTAGTACATGATAATTACATAATGTTTTTGTATGTTTATGAAAGCATTACGTGTGTGTATGTGTATATATATATATATGATATATTGAAAACCCTTGTTATAGTGAAAACTCTGTAAACTCTAACTTCCCGAGCTTTTTTTATATGAAAATTTTAGGGCATGTAATACATGATTTTAAGCATTTTGGGCTAAAAAAATTCAAAAAAGTGTCGAGCACTTTAAAAAAAATAATAATAAGTTTGCGGGTAACACATTGTTAACACATGTTAATTTCGCTTAACATGTGTTACTCAAAAACTTATTTAAAAAAAAGTGCCTGGCTCTTTTTGGAATTTTTTGACCCAAAATGCTTAAAATCATGTATATTACATGCCCTAAAATTTTAATATAAAAAAAGCTTGGGAAGTCAGAGTTTTCACTATAACAAAGGTTTTCACAAAATCCTAACCCTATATATATAATTTGTAAAAAGTAATAAGGTTGAGTAATAAGAGTTTAAAGTAACAATCAAGGGTACTAACATTTAATTTTGTAACATTATAGGGTATTAAGGTTAACATGAGTTAGAAAACTAACTGGGAACTGAGTGCATTTTTGTCATTTCATATCTTTAGTACATGTCCATTGTCGAATGGGCAGTCAAAAATACAATTTAAAATCAACAAAAATACTAACTAGACAGAGTAATTCGGGTGTCAAACCATGATGAGTACTGTCTAAAGCGTTTGTATACTAATGACTTAATTAAACTGTCCAATTGCAAGAAAAGGAAAACTTCTTATTCTGATTGAGTTGAAAACTAAATTAAACAAGATTTAAAGTAAAGTTGTAAACAATTGGAGATGAAGGTAATCCCTTCAAGTTTCAGATTCAAAGTGGGTTCAACTTATTAGCTTCGATTGGATGTGTGTATGAGTTGATTGATCGTGATAAAACGACAGTTTAGCCTAGGTTGCAAAACACGAGAGGTTATCAAATGCTTATCAAATTGAAGATTACCAAATCAAGCCCTTCTCCAGTAAATCCCAATGCTAGAACTCTTGGGAAATGCAAGATAAAGCACACTGATTCAATTAAAATTAATCGTTTCTTTCAAATAAAATTAATCGGTTACAATCAAACAAACAAATCAATACGCAAAAAGCATCGAATGCTTAGATTGCTCGATCCAATTACAAAGAAAAAACAACAAGTATCTTCCACTTACAAGAATCCTTCACCCGGAAGAAACCACAAAAAGATTAGTCACTCATACCGATATGTTGAACTCTTAGTACCCCAATCTTGTTATTTTTTACAAATTACAAGTACCAAGTGTGTAATTAACTCTATTTTTTAACAAAACATATAACCTATTTTAAATGATCTAATCCAATATGTTTTTAGACTCGTTAGCTTATCCTATTTAGCTTAGATCTAAATAAATAAATGAACCTTACTCTTTTCTAATTAACACGTGAATTTACTAGTTGATCAAACAAACTTTCTTTTCATTACTGTTAAAACATGACATGTTATACATGTAACCTATCACTTTTGAACCTTTAAATCACACAACCAATTTGTATTACGTAATGTTTTAGTTCTTTTTAAAAGTTCTCTTTATTAACATAGTTAAAATTACTTTAAACCATTATACAAAATATGACCGTTCCTTTATTGTCATTACATACTTTATTTAGCTCATAGCCCAAAATCGGTGGGGGGCGATGCCCCTTCGGGCCCTAAAGAACCTTCGCCCCTGCTCATATCATTCTAAACCACTTAGTGACCCGGCTATTTTGATCGTGGAATCTCACAGCTACAAAGTTAAGCACTCTTAACTCACTCTCTCCTCCACAAAACACACACATACACACTTTATACATATGTAAAAGTGTAAAACACACAAACATGAACATATGAGTTATGTAAAAGTTGGTCTTACCTCCACAACGACATGTGATGAAAACAATAATTTAGAATCAAGGTTATATGAGTTATGAACATACCTAACCTGGATCTAGGAGTGAACAAATTAACCGTCATAACCGATAACTGATAATCAAACCATAACCGACAATCATCTAAAAGATAAGTGGTAAGTTGTGTAAAAGTATTAGTTATAGTGTGAAATGTTTTTATTCCTTTAGCGTAACTTTAAATAGTATCTAGTTGTCATAAGAAAAAAAAATACAGCTATATGTTCTATTTACTCACATCATCACATGCAATAGATCTATGTAAACACGCATAATTTTGATATTAAATAAATTAGAAATATATATTTATGACATGCATACATATAATTTATAAATGTTCATACAAAGGGTATATTTAGCAAAACTAACTAGTGGCAGGTAGCTGAAAGTTGATAGTTGTAGCTGGCAACTTTTAATAAAATGTATAAGATGATCAAAATGGGCATAACTAATTATAATCCAGAAATAAAATATTCTCATGGAAGGTTATTTAAGTGATTTTAAATATTAAAACCTTGTAGTCATTTTTAAACGCGAGTAGTAGAAGCTTTTCAATATGAAGATTTTTCTCCTAATCTAAAAGCTTCAAACTCATTCAACTAAACAAAACTTTTTATTGAGTATGAGTTTTTTTCTTAAAAGTTTGAAGCTAGCAGCTTCTATAACCTCCTTACCAAACATATCCAAAATCAATTTTGAGTACATCTGCAGACCGCAAAAACACATATACGGTTATATATTTTGTTTTAACGGTAATACATAGTACAATCTTGTAACCAATTAGCGACACTCCAAATCTAACTCATTATATCCACCAATTGCATTATCTTTATTACATTAAAGATCCTTAATTCGATTATCGGGGGTTATAGGTTCAAATTTAGGCAAATGTGTATTTGTTGTAAATATAGTGGGGGTAACATTAGCCGTTAAAAAAAAAAAGAGTGATGTTGTAATAAAAGGAAGGAATAAGAGAGAAATAAAGGTAAGATCGACTTGGATTAGTTGGAGTAGAGGAGACATTTGATGTGGTTTAGGTTATCAGATTGTTCCCTACACATGATCCCCGTTTCCTTTGTCTGCGCTTAACTTCTTTGTAGGTCCCTTGCTTTTTATATAAACAATACCAATATCAAGTCATTTACAAATCACACATATTACTACTTACTAGTCATATTAACAACTTAATAACTATTAATATTACTTAGGGCTGAAAACTAATTTAACCCCTTGTTAATAACTGGCTCACAGTTCGTTTTTATCGGTTGTTAAAAACTTGTTTAAATTCGTATAAAATTCTGAGCCAAGTTTGAGCTTAAGTTAGTTCTTTCAAATACATTTTTAATACTATTTTTTTTTATAATTTGACGTGTTTTTAGGTCGTTATTACTCAAAGGTAGAAATATAATCTTTTAATTCTCACAAGAAGATTTCGTTTAAAAAACAAAAGACATGTTCATCCAAAATTGTGTTTAGACTTTAGACAAAAAAAAATAAACTTGCCTCTGCTGCTTAGGGTATGAAGCTGCCAAATCTAGGCGAGGTGATGGCGGGGAACTCAAACTTTTTTGTATTTCTATTATAACCCGCTCGTACAGCGGCAAATCTTAATGCGCACTACTAAACAACACAAAAAGAGTTGTGATTTACTGAATGAAGACGCTTATTATCACATGTTCTTTTTAGTCACACTCGTGACTAAAAACGAATTGCGATTTATTTAACGTAGACGCTTACTTATCAAATATTGTTTTTAATCTTTTTGGCACACTAGTGGAGTTTGCCCAAATTCGCTGCGAGCTCTATGTTTGTAGCTTCTAATACAGTCATTATGTTTAAACAATGAAAACATACCGGCATATCATTTGGAAATAACATAAGGTAAAACTTTGTTTTTTACTTTAATTAAAAAAGTAAATCATAGTTAAACTTTTAAAACAGACACTACAAGACGTACATCAGCAATAATAATATTATTAATTAATCATTTACCTAGTGTTACTTTTTAGCTTCAACCTTTTACAAATAATAATTCCTTAATAATATCATTCATAATTACCAATCGTTTTTTTCATACCAAATCAAAAGGAAAAAAAATAAAAATAAAAACATGATGCTGCTCATTATACTTTACAGTTTACAACTTTACTCATAAAGTACGTTTGTATCAAGACTTACAACCTTACGTCACATGTAAAACTCTTCCTGTCTTACATGCACATAATAATATTCCTCCTGAGAATATGCTTTACCGTAACATCACACCACCTCATAACTAGAGTTCGTTGGTATTTACGTTATTAACGTTACCATACGTTTTCTTTTTTTGAGAACACCAAACGTGTTATGACAACCCAAATAAAACTGAAGTCAACACATATCATTTCAAGAAAAGAAAAATCCGAAAGCCCGACAACCTATTGTTAAATTAAGAGGCATTCGGGTTTTCGGTTTTTTCTTAACACATCAATTAAAAAAAAATACATAAGTTTAAACATATGTAAGCATCTAATTCTGATAATAATAATAATAATAATAACTGATTTTTTTTTCTAGAAATTAATAAGATGGGGTACAATCATATACCCTTCTTGATGAGCAAAAATAGAACTACACCTAAAATTAACCTATATTTACATGTCCTCAATGGTAATTTCACTACTCAAAAGAAATCAAACGACGAAGCTGGCCCACCAAACTGTCTAGACGACGTCGTCTTTTGTTGTGGAATAACCGGTGGTGTAGCTGACCGGATGAGTGCAAAATTCAACCCATTAAAAAACGGGTGGGTCTTAATATCCGCAGCTCCACGTTTCGACCCGAACCGATTCTCCGGGTCTTTACCAAGCAGTTTCGATATCAGGTCCCGTGCTTGTGTTTCGCGGGACGAGATAGTCGAAACTGTTGGGAACTTAAGAGGCTTTTTTACAATGTTACGAAGCGTAACTTCGTTTGATACACCCGCAAAAGGTGTACAACCGTAGACCATTTCGTATATGAATATTCCAAGTGCCCACCAATCCACGGCATTGCCGTGTGACCGCCCGGATGCTACTTCGGGTGCCACGTACTCGTGGGTCCCAACAAAGGAGCATGACCGGGCGGTCACTGGCTCCGCCACGAACAAACGTTTCGTGGCGGAAAACGACTGAATTTTTTTTGATCTAAAAAGTTGGCTTGGGAGGCAAGAGAAATGGCCGGATGGTGGACGTGGAACAGCTGGTGAAGATAAAGGCAGATCCGGTGATGAAGATGATGAGAGAGAGTGTGATTGAACGGCTGGGATGGCGTCAGAGCATAATGATAGGTCAAAATCAGTGAGCATGATATGACCATCTGATCTAACCAACACGTTTTCTGGCTTTAAATCTCTGTAGATGATACCGAGCATGTGTAGATACTCTAAAGCTACCAATACCTCAGCAGCATAAAACCTGGATAAAATCAGAAACAGAAATTCAAAACTATTATATGTTGAATCAAAGCAACGTATATCAGTATATGTACATATATAAATGAACTTTCAAATCATGTGCTCGAATATCAATAACCAAACCAAATCCTTGATTCGGTATATTCGAAACGAAAGGTAATAAGATAAGCTACATTAATGGAAAATTTACAGGTACAAAAGTCAAAAAGCCTGAAACCATCATAGAATAATCGGTAGAGTCCAAAACTTGTTTATCGATATTAATTTCTACAAATCAGGATAAAACTTATAGAAAACAAATAGATAACGACAGAAAAGAAGAAACTAATTAAATGTTAATTAACGAAAACTAGGGCAAACATTAATATTAATAATAACAGTTACCTAGCAGCTGAGAGAGAAAACCGTTTACGCGGTTGTTTATGGCGGAGAGAATGCAAATCACCACCAGAACAGTATTCCATAACAACACAAGAGAAATGAGAAGCTTCAAACTGTGCATACAAAGACGGTAAAAAAGGATGATCTAACATGTTTAATATCTTCTTCTCTGTTGCAGCTCTCTGTGTCTTCTTCTTAAGAGCTAACACCTCTCTATCAACAACCTTCATAGCGTAATAGCTTCTGGTCGTGTCTACATCTTCGTTCCTTAACCTACACAGATAAACTTTTCCGATATCACCGCTTCCGATCTGTCGTACAAGAGAAAAATCTCTAAAACTTAAACTAGTTCCATCAACACCACCTAATCCTTCACTACCGTTTCTTTTAAGCACCATAGACCTAATCGCTTGCCATGAAGATTCCGATGACCTGTGTGGCTTAAGCGTCACGCTTTCCGGCGAGAACAACGGTCGTGGATGAGGAAGAAGCTCTAACGCATCGAATGATAGACGGCTAAAGCTAGTGCAACTATCGCTACTCATTGAACTATGACTTGAATTCACTGTTTCAGAAACTGTTTCTAAGTCTTCACTTGAACAACCTAACATTATCCTTATAACACTTGAACAATTAATTTGAAGTTGGAAACGAGTAATAAGGTAAGTGAAGTGGGGTAGAAAGGAAAAAAGAGGAAGAAGGTTGTTGGGGTAATTAAGACGACGTCGTACGGAGAGGAGATAAATGATAATTGAGTTGCAGGGTAGGGGAGAAAGAGAGGGAGGCGTTTTATGGGAGGGAGAGGATTAACGAGACACGTGAGTGGAAACAGTGGTGGCACGTGCTCAAGGGTAATTAGTGACGTAGTAGGAGGTTTCGTGGCACGTGAGTCCGGGTAGTAGCCTGTTTGTTTGAGAAGATTGTTGCTTCTGTTTCATTCTCTCTAGAGGCTAGCTAGTCTCTATGCCTATGCTGTAAACATCAGAAGTTCACAGGATGATATTTCCTAGAACTTTAAACAAATATATATATTTCAAATTTCAAAAAATTATTTGACTTTTTACCATGTATGTATAAAACTTATCACTTCTTTTTACACGTTACAAAATTACGTGACGATTTTATAGACGTGAACAGTGGCTTTTCTAATTGTTTGCTGCTTCTTTCTATTGAAATCAAACCTAGGATGGATGAAGTGTTTTGCCGGAAGTGGCGATTTACGCTCACTTTATGTCTTAAGTAGCATCCCATGAATGGCTAAGAAAATCTTACCCCTATTGGCATGAGGTTTTAAGATTTTACCCGTATTGCAAACCACAAAGTAAATCACACACATACATGGTGATCCAATCGGCCTTGATGACAAACACAATTTCGCATAGTTGGTGGTGTGATGCCGCTGCTCTTTATTCAATACGGATGGGGTGACGTTGATGGTGCTACGATTCTATTTATTTTCTAATAGTATGGATCTTATGCGGTGACTTTCATCTAACAATTCATGATGTGATATTATCGTTTTATGAATGATTGTAATTTGTAGGTCATTGGGATGATTAAAGCTTTACTTTTACTTTGCTTTTGAAAGATTGCATTATTCATATGTATATGTATTACTCTAGACCACGATATCTATTACTAGGAATGTTTAACCTAGTGGCGTAATAAAATTAGGTTTTTTCATCCTTTAAAAGTGTGAATCTCAAAGTAGGGATCAACTAAATCGTAGTATGTAGTTAACATTTTAAAAGTACATAACAATGTGGCTAAGACACTCAACCCAAATTTAGACACACTATATTATCATATGAAACAAGTTAAACATCCAATCATTGTTGAGTTGCAATAATTTCATACATAAGCTTGTATGAAAGTAACCTTTAACATGGCACAAGAACATGGAATACATAACACTAAATTCGATACACCTCACATGTAATGTCCAATTATATACATAGATATAAGTTTTATAATCAATATTCAATACATAACAATTCTACTAAAGATTTTCTTTGATAAACAAATGTATTATATTAACTTGGATTTTGATTATATTTCTTTTGGTTATAGATAAGTGAAAGAATAACATATATAAGGCGATGGTATTTATATGATTAATAGAAGTATTCTACAAAACCGAAATTACTTAATTTTGAAGGTAGCTTTTTCCCAATGGACTAGACATGAATGACATGTCAACAATATTGAAGCAATAATAGTGATATAGTTTGGAATTTTTAAAGGGCCACCACACTTTTTAATTGGCATTGGGTCCCATTACAATTATATAGAGACAACTTTTTTGAAAATAACAATCGAAGTTTGGCCCATGTTTCCTATATCTAAGTGTTTTATGAAGGTTATTTGTATTTTCAATTATGATGTTGCCAGTTCAAAACAAAATTTATGTTTAACGTTGTAACACAAAGGTCAAATACCAAATAAGTGGGTCATGTACCGCGACGGAACTAGGGGTGTTCATTCCGGTCATTAGAATTCGTGGAATTGTTTTTTTTACAAAATACGACGTTAACTAAAAGAAAATATGAGTTGAAATCTTTATAGTAGTTACTACAAAAGAATACCACTCTTGACCTTCTGGTCAAGTCACTTCAGTCATAAAAGAACTTAAAACCGTAACATGTTCAAATACAGATTTAAAAGGTTAAGTCAAATGACTTCCGACCTAGGTGCATTCTCAAGCAATGTGACAACTTAATGTAATTTAGTAGAGAGTAAGAGTTAACTGTATTTGAAGATTGAACTAATTAATCAGTTAAGTATATATATACATACACATACTGACATACATTATGATTTTTATCTATTTTATTATTTAATATAAAATATGAAACTTCTGATATGATATGGAAAAGGGTCGAAATGATGGAAATAATTGTCAAAGGAAGCCAAAAAGAAGTCATTTAAGTGAGAGACACTGAAATTCCTCAAAAAGGCAAAGCCAATCCCAACATTTAAGATGCTTGTTAATATTATTGTTTTCATTATTAACTTTTATGGTCCAAAAGTTTTGAGCCCCATAAAACCTTACAACTAACATGTTTTACCATTGACTCACAACAACCCTCTTTGTATTATTTAATAATTATATGTC
This sequence comes from Ambrosia x helenae, assembly GCA_030844895.1. NCBI lineage: Eukaryota > Viridiplantae > Streptophyta > Magnoliopsida > Asterales > Asteraceae > Ambrosia > Ambrosia x helenae. Next base: position 93,907 of record JAUTDX010000786.1, read on the forward strand.
TTGAGAAAAAAAACTGATAGTTGATTTCAGAAGATTATTGTAATAATAATAGTATAGTTTTCTTTAATAACACTACGAATTCTGGTGGCGTTGGGTTGGGCACCTTAAGACACATGAATTTAAGTCTATTGTTAAGGTGGTGGTGGCGATTCAAAACGGAACCAAACAACTTATGGAGGAGAACAATTGTGGCATTGCATAATAATAGCCGATCTTGGTCATACCTTCCGGTTAAAACAAACATTACCGGAACCTGGAATTCAATTGTTAAAGTGGCGAAAGAAAGTGATTCCTTGAATATCAATGCGGATGAGTTGATTCGTGGTAAGCTGGGAAATGGCACTAACATCAGATTCTGGATTGACTGTTGGTGCTCGGAGACACCACTTATGAGGTTATGTCCTCACTTATTTGTTCTGGAAACGAAAAAAGACTGTTCGGTGGCTGAACGAACGAGTAGTGTGAACGGACAGTTAGTGGGCGATTGGGTATGGAGAAGACAGCCACTGTTGGAGCCGGAATTAAGAGATTTGCAGGTGTGTGAGGAGCTCATCCGGGGCTTTACAAGAACTGACCAGGACGATTCATGGACCTGGTCGCTCGATCCTGGTTCTGGATTTTCAGTGGCATCAGCCCGGAGTCGTTTTGCTGTTCATGGCACACCTTATTACCCGTTTAAGTGGAACAATTGGGTGCCGAAGAAAATAAATCTCTTTGCATGGAGGGCTGAACAGGATAGGTTACCTACCAAACCGGAGCTGGTCAAAAGACATATTATCAATGGTTCGACTGCGTGTGCTCTTTGTGGAGATGCGACAGAGTCGGCTGTCCACCTCTTTACTTCTTGTTATATTGCGGCAAACCTGTGGAACAAGATTTCCGAGTGGTGTAAAATCCAACCCATCTACGCGTTTTCCTTCAAGGACCTTTTGGAAGCACACAAAGGTAATGGACTTAGTAGAACAAAAAAGAAAGCACTACAAGTAATCATCTTAGCGACCTGTTGGACAATTTGGAAAGGAAGGAACGACACGGTCTTTAATGGGGTGAGAGCCAATCTGGATCGGCTATTGGGAGATATCAAGTCGCTTGCTTTTATGTGGCTTAGGGCTAGGGCAACAAACTATGTATGGGATTGGGATAAATGGAAACAATTTGATGTGTAAACGCTAGGAGTAAATTGGGTGTAATTTTCTATCGAGCACCTTGCTCATAGAATGTTTGTAAATATTTGGGTGTGATGAATGAAATGAAGTTTGCCGTTCAAAAAAAAAACACTACGAATTCTGGTGAAAAAACTTATAAGGCTCATGAATACTTTGTTGATAAACTAGTGGTTGCACCCGCGCTTCGCGGCGGAAGCTGGCCAATATCTAACAAAACTAAAATGGAAGTATCTTAATTTCAGGTTGAACACTCGGTGTTCAATCCCCGTTTAATCAATCATGGAACGTCAACAAAACATCTAACATCCAAGTTCCAACCCTTGGTTGCAGTGGGTATTAATAGCAAGGAATATGGTATCAACCTCAATTGGGAGCATTGGCAAAGATTCCATATTAGCAGCACAGTTAGTTTTATAAAATGACGTTTGCAAGTAGGTGGGTGAAATCCGTGGAGAAGGGTGTGCCGTTGGCGGTGGCCCGAAGCCTTACGATTTATCTTCTCTTCCTCATCTTAGCTTCTCTCTCTATGTTTCTCTCTCTATGTTGATTATGTGTGTGTATAAGTTAACAGCAAAGAACAAAGAAATAAAAGAAAAGAAAAGAGAAGAAACGAAAACAGTGCGCGTGTCACAGGAGCAATCATTGTTAGCTTTTATAAAACCACCAATGAAAACCCTTTAATTACAGTTATGCCACAGGCACTGTTCCTAAGACCTTATGTGTTTTGTTATATCTATATATATAATAAAAGAAAGCTATTTTGATGACATGGCATTCAAGGAGGCATTCTCCCCCTTAAGTGTGCCATGTGTCATCCCACGTGGCAGTGGTTTAAAAAGATATATTAAAACCCTAACACATTATTTCTTGAAGATTATTAGAAAAGAAAACCCTAAACAACTCCTTGCCTCCCTCCATTCTCCATCGCTTAATTGTGTAAACACAATCGCTGCAATTGCTTCAATACCTTCGGTACATTACAAAGAGACGCACTTGGACCCGGAATGATTCTATTTGAAGAATTACGTCACACTCAAATATAATATTATCATCAGATCTGTAAGATTTATGTTGGTAGATTCTTCTTAATCGATTCCAATCCCCATTTCTCTCTGGCCCATTAAAAAAACACTGATATTCTAAAGATCCTACACATAGCTTCAGGGGTAAGTCTTTCTCTGTTCTTCAATGTTTTTTAATCTAAAGTTTTGATTTTGTTATAGGTTGATTGATTCATAGATCTTTGTTTTGAGTTATGGTGGATCTTGATTTAAATTCAGGGGTAAGTCTTTCTTTTGATTGATCATAATTTTATTTAATAGATTACAATTGATCATAATGTTTTGAGTTATGGTGAATCTTCTTTCCCATAATTTTATTACGTCATAATTTTGTTATTACCTCTTAAATCAGTTCAAATGTGTGATATTATGTTAATGATATGTTTTTACCATGTGATATTATAATTTTGTTTTTACCATGTTAATGATCGTTTCTCATTTCCGGTTTGTTCTTTTGTTAATGATATGTTTTTACCATGTTTGGATTTGGTTTTTCTAATGTTCTTCATTTTCACGTTGATAATGGTTTGCTTGATTCATTATTGAGCTCGCAAAGATACGATTCACCCGACTTTCTAATTCATTGTGTATAAATTAGTGTGTGTTGGAACATGTGTAAATTAATGCAATAAAACCTTTTATTATGACTTTTTAAGGTAAATCACTATCCATATGTACATACAAGACTACCATGGCTGCTACTTCTTCTTGGAATATTGAAGTCTTAAAGGTATTATTTACTAGGCTTCCTAATTTGTTGTGTAAATTTATATGACTACTATTTTAGTAAGATCAGGAAATGGTATTGGAGATGGTAGATCAGGAGGAAGGGTATTATGGGGATTTCCATGGAAGATGGGTGGAGGTGGTGGAGATCAAGGGAACATGGTTCATGAGGTTGAATCAGGGAGGTCAATGATTGGAGGATGGAATGGGATTGGTTCAACAAATTGGCATGGAATCATAAATAGCCCTCTTATGTAGTTGAAGCAGAACTATATATATGTCATTGTGTTGTTTTTGTTGTTGTTTAATTAATGTTAGTTCAGGAGAATTTTACTTTTAAAATAGTTTGGTTGGATGAGGGAAGGATAGATTTATGCACTTGCTTTTAACTAAATTTGTTTGTTTGTTTTTTATGTATGACTGTCAAATGTTCATTTGACTGTGTTGTATTGGATATGACCAAATGTTCATTTGCCTTTCAAAAAAAAACCAAATGTTCATTTGAAGTGACTATGGTGTTGTAGGTATTTACATATAATCAAAAATTACAGGCTTTATGTTATTATATAGGTTTTATTCAAGGTTATTGTATAAAGATTCTCTATTGTGTATTTATAAACACACAGACCATTATATAATATCTTGATGTATCTTACATATTTTGTAACCTGTTAGGAATCAACATGTTTTCGTGTTAGCCTTTCTCAATGTTTTAGCCGTAGTGGCTAATATAGGAATCAAATCCATAGGGGACCAATATAACTGAGATGGCAGAGTATTAGACGGTTAGAAGATACGGTAATTGTCGAAATGATAGTTCTCCTTTGCAACCGTATTTGGTTGAGTTTTTCATTTGTATATCATATATTGAAAATTTTATTACATCATATTAGATTTTCAACCCCGGGACGCTCCCGGGGTAAAAACTAGTTATATAATAAAAACATGTAAAATAAAGATTTGGCTCGTGACTCGTGAGACATTAATCTAAGAAGCTGAAAATAGTGGACGCCCATCTTGCCGATGCTTTGGTACTCACAAATGGACAAATGGGGTTATTTTTGTCATTATTAAAACTTTTGTTTTGAACAACCAACAAAAACGCCAATTTTATTCACCACCAAAGTCAGCAAGAAACTAACATACACCACCAAATGTACCGACATAAAACAACACAGTCAAACAGAAGGAAAACATCGGACAACTACCACCCTAGGCGATGTAAATTGAATCCCCTCCATACATTCCACAACAGATCTGCCTGTTTATACCGCACCTTTACGTATAAATAACTCATAGCCTTGATCTCGCCTTTACCCATTATAAAAACTATTGGGTGTTGAATGCATAACTGCATAAGTAATTAAATACTTTCTTTACTAATTAGGATATATAAGCAAATTTGAAGGTTTAAAAATATTATATTTATAGACACTAAAATCTAAGGGACAAATGATTTTGGGAAGACATAAGGATCTAAGACTTTCAGAAAATAATGGGTCACAAAATCAAGAAAATATTACATAAAATATGATGCACAAGTTACACACATGTAGCAGTTGCAAATGGGAAATCTCACTTGAGAACTCAAGGGATCTTGTACTCACCTTTTTGGGAATTTTTTTATCCGTCTCTCCAAACAATTTTTATCTCATGTCAATAATTATGTTAGCAATCTTGAAGGGTGATACAATATGTGACAATAGACGGCGTTGAAAAAATATTTAAGGCTGTGCATAGGGGTGCAAACAAGCCGAGTCGAGTCCGAGCTTAATTAACTTATGATAGTTTGAGTCCGAGCTTGGCTCATTGGTAGGTTGTCAATCATAGGCTCTGCTCGTTTATTTATTATACAAATATATAGTCAATATACTAAAAATATAAATATAAAGATTTTTCATTAAAACAAAATACGAAAGTTACATCATAATAGAAGGTAGACGGGCAACAAGCTGCGCCGCCACCCCTTTCTGAATTGCAAACCCTAGTCTACTAAAGACAAATCCTTGCCCCCTGGGGATGAACTATTGCTGTGGACGACCCGTTGGACCCTGGTCAAGAAAAGAATAGCTTCTGGCGCCAGGGAGCCAAAGGTGTCAAAGGCCAGAGAGATAAAGACATGTTGGTTATCTGCACAAGCTTTATCATGCTTATCTACTTTCTTTGATTCCGCCTTTCTTGATGCTTGCCCAGCTACGAACCATGTTTCCCTTAACCCAACCAGCGGAGATACCCCGGTGAGGTCCACGCAGGCATGTTTCCCCCTCTCCCAACCAAAGACAAGCAGATCTGCGGGTCGCAGGGTGGATCTCCCTTCCGTGGGGTCTGTGAGGAAGTTTACGGGGGCCTCCTTTTTGGCAGAAATCTCAGCTCTTCTCAGGATATCCCACAAAACGTCTCTCACCCAGTCATGCCGATATTTGAAACCAGGGAGCTCTTTGCAATGAATTGCATGCTCCCCGTATTTATCCATATACTAAATAAAAAATATTTAAAATAATAGGCTTGTTTAGGCTCGCTAGCCGGCATGAGCACAATAAATGAAACTTGGATCGGCCTCATTTACTAAACAAACTTATTTATAGGCTCGAGCTCAGCTCGTAAACAAGTTTAAATATACTCGATTTGGCTCGTTTACTAAACAAGTTTAAATGAGGGGTATATATTATTAAATATTAATAAAATTAATATTACACCGATGTTCGACGAGTCTCATGAGCGGCTCAATATATAAATGAGCTTTGTTTTAGGCTCGAACCTGATAAGGCTCGATTCGTTTCGAACTTTTTATCAGGCCGATCTAGAGTAGTTCGTGAACGGCTTGGCTTAAAGCGGGGGAGGGTGTTGACTGTTGATACCCGTTATTAGATAAAAATAATCTTCTCTCTTCGATTCCGCAGGAGGTGTTTCTTTCATCAAGGAGGAAGCAGTGGGGAGTGAGGCTACTGAAAAGAGCCCCAATGTCAAACAGTGCCTCCGGAAAGTACGGGATGGTCATTTCACAGCTGCTGTCAAGGTGTTGTGCTATAGTGGGGTTGCTCCTTTTGGGGATTCTACCATGAAAGCCCTCATTGATAAACATCCAGTGTTGCCTCCCCCGTCCTTGCCCTCTAACTCCGACATCATGCCCGCGCTTGTGGTGGATGAGGACTGTGTGCTACGATGCATCCGTTCTTTCCCTAAAGGGACTTCCTGCGGGAGGGACGGTTTGAGGGCCCAGCATCTATTGGACGCCCTTAGCGGAGAGGGGTCTGTGGCTTCCACGGGTTTGCTCTCAGCTATTACTGAAGTCGTCAACTTATGGCTGGGGGGGTTGTGTCCTAGAGTGCTTGCTGAATTTATTGCTTCGGCTCCCCTTACCCCTCTTTTGAAACCTGATAACGGGATCCGACCCATTGCAATAGGGGCCATTTGGCGCAGACTGGTATCTAAAGTGGCAATGAGGAAGGTTGGTAAGGAAATGGCTAAGTATTTGGGGGACTTCCAATTTGGGGTGGGGACTCCTAATGGGGCAGAGGCGGTGCTCCACAGTGCTAACAGGTTCCTTAACTCCTTCCATGAAGACGGTTCTTTAGCTATGCTCACTGTGGATTTTTCAAACGCGTTCAACATGATAGACCGCACTGCCCTTCTCCGAGAAGTTCTTCAGCATTGCCCGTCTATCTATTTGTGGGTCCAGTTCTTATATGCCCAGCCAGCTAGGTTGTATGTTGGTAATGATTGTATCGGGGCCAGTACGGGGGTTCAGCAAGGGGACCCTTTAGGTCCCCTCCTTTTCGCCTTGGCATTACACCCTATGGTTCTCCGGGTGCAAGAAAATTGTAACCTCCCATTTCATGCGTGGTACCTTGATGATGGGACAATTATAGGTGATGCCATCGATGTTGCGAATGCCTTAGACATCATCCAAAAGGAGGGACCATCCCTGGGGCTTCAACTGAATATTAAGAAAACTGAGGTGTTTTGGCCGTCCTGTAATGGGGTGAAACGTAGGGACGGGCTTTTCCCCAGTGGGATTGGCAGACCGAAAAAAGGGGTGAAGCTCCTTGGAGGGGCTGTTAGTCGGGACTCTTACTTTATACGGGAATTGGCAGAGCGGAGAGCCTCGCGTGCGGTTGATCTTATGAAACTTTTGCCCTGCCTTAGGGATCCCCAGAGTGAACTCCTATTGCTCAGATCTTGTATGGGGGTCGCTAAGTTGCTTTTTGGTTTGCGGACCTGCCAACCCACCATGATGGATGAAGCGGTATCATGTTTTGACAAAGGTCTGCGGGAAGCCATTGAAGACATAGTGGTATGTGGGGGTCCGTTCTTTGGTGACCTACAGTGGCGACTAGCATCCTTGCCGATGCGTTTGGGAGGATTAGGGCTCCTCTCAGCAAAGGATGTTGGGGTGTATGCTTTTGTGGCATCGCGTGCTCAGTCTTGGAATCTCCAAGACCACATCTTAAGGAATAGTGGGGTTGTCGACATGGACTTGGACTACGTGTAGGCCCTCGAAAGGATAAATGACTTTCTCCCAGGTTTTGATATTGGCGGTTTTTCTAACAAGGACACCGCCCCCCCAAAGCCTCAGAAAACTTTGGCGAATGCCCTCTTTGGCAAAATCGCACAGAGCCTGGGTGAAACTTTTGATCTGTCCCCCCCGCAAAAAGGCAGTTATTGAATGCTTGCAAAGTCCCCATGCCCAAGATTTCCTGAATGTTATCCCAATCGAAGGTTTGGGCCAAACCATGTCTAGGGTTGAATACAGGGCAATTCTTAAATATCGTTTGATGATCCCCATGTACCATGAAGATGAAGTCTGTCCGATTTGCCGTAAGGCATGCTTGGACAAATACGGGGAACACGCGGTTCATTGTAAGGAGTTGCCTGGTTTCAAATATAGGCATGACTGGGTCCGGGACGTTCTTTGGGACATTTTAAGAAGGGCTGGGATCTCAGCCAAGAGGAAGGCTCCTGTGAATTTCCTCTCGGACCCCGCTGACGGGAGATCCACCCTACGTCCAGCAGACCTGCTGTCTTTGGGTGGGCCGGGGGAAACACGCTTGCGTCGACCTAACAGGTGTATCTCCTCTGGTTGGTTTGAGGGATAGTGGTTTCTTAGCAGGGCAAGCTGTACGGAAAGCAGAGGCGAAGAAAGTTGAGAAGCATGCTAAAGCCTGCGAGGAGAACCAACACGTTTTTGTTCCCCTGGCATTTGATACCTTTGGCTCTTTGGCGCCGGAAGCCATCCGTTTCCTGACTAGAGTCCAACGGGTTATTCTTAGCAGTGTCTCGACTCCGGGGGGACATGGGTTCGTTTTTAGTAGGTTAGGGTTTGCCATTCAGAAAGGGGTGGCGGCGCAGCTTGTTGCCCGCCTGCCCACTATCTTGATGTAATGAGTCACGATTATGTGTTTATGAATGAAAAAATATTTTAACTAAAAAAAAAAAAAAAAAAAATTAAGAGTTAAAAAAATTATGTGCTTGAGAAAAAAAAAATCAGCACATTTGGTGAACGCATTTTTAACACGTTGATAGTACATCACTAATTTGAGTGAATTCTCAGCACGTACTACTCGATGTGAACAAGTGTAAACCCACTTTATGACGTAACCTTCTAGAGGTATTTACATTTGTTAGTGAAAGCCAATACTGTACAAAGTCAACAAATATAACATTCCATCTTTAAAGTTTATAATTTTTATTAGTTTTTTTCTTTTTGTTTTTGATTTTGTTTTTAAGGTTTAAATTGCATCGTTTTAAACAGAGCTCAAATCCTTGAACTAAAAAAAACACCACCATACTAAACCTTAATTTACCAGAGGACCGGCAATTCAGACACGAACACGATAATCTGACACGAACCTACACGATTTTAACAGGTTTGTGTTTGGCCTTAACAGGTTTCGTGTCTATAACAGGTCGACACATTAAGACCTGTTTATTTTCATGTTTGTGTTTGTGTCTTATCGTGTTCGTGCCTTAACAGGTCTTATCATGTCTTATCGTGTTTCTTATCATGTCTTGTCGTGTCTTATCGTGTTTTGTCGTGTATTATCGCGTTAACCTGTTTACTAGGTGTTCCTTATCGTGTCTTATCGTGTTAACCTGTTATAGACAAGTTCGTGTTCATGTTTGAAAAGAAATGACACGATTAGATTTTGTGTCGTGTTCGTGTTTACAGGTTTCATGTTCGTGAACCTGTCCCCCCCCCCCCCCCCCCCAATTATAAATCGGTGACTTCGGTGAAAATGCACCGATTGTACCGAACGTTGCTATTGGGCAAGGAAAAAAGGAACTTTGGAATATTGTAAGAAAAACTACTAAAAAAGGATGGGGGAGTGGGAGAGTTGGGAGAATACCATTTCTAAACTTTAGGGAAGAAAAAGGGGGAAATGAGGTGACGCTGATGTGCATTTGAGGAAGTTGGGGGATTAGCTCTCCACACCATATAGCCTTAGTTTTCCGTGTTGCTATGTAAAATCATGAACTTTATCTAATCCAGAAGCGTGTGAATGAGTTTGAACCACGACTGTAAGTTTATTCATTTATTGTCATTACATCTCTCCCTACCTTTCCTTAGGGCTGCAAACGAACTGAACTTTCAGCGAACAGTTCATGAACCGTTCGGCGGGAAGTTCGTTTGTGTTCGTTCGTTTAATAAATGAACGAACACGAACAAAAATTTTTGTTCGTTTAGTTTAAACGAACGAACATGAACAGAGGCCGCGTTCGTTCGTTTATGTTCGTGAACGTTCGATAACGTGTTCGTTTATGTTCGATAGTTCAATAGGGTTTATAATTTTTTATTTTCTTATATTTACCCAAATAAATAATATATGTGAGGTAAATATGTTTGTATAATTTAGTTATATTTTTGGGTGGATCTAGCAGATATCTTAAGAATTATTTTTATTCCAAAGTTAATATATGTTCGTTTGTGTTTGTTTATGTTCATGAACATTTCTTTGTGTTCGTTTGTGTTCATGAACACTTGTTTGTGTTCATTAATGTCCGTTTGTGTTCGTATACGTTCATGAACAAAGTTAACAAACGAACACAAACGAACACGAACACAAGTGTTTTCTTAACGAACGAACACGAACAAAAAATCTCGTTCGGAAAGTGTTCATGAACTGTTCGTGAACACATGATTTCCTTAACAAACGAACACGAACAAGGCCTTGTTCGTGTTCGTTCGGTTCGTTTGCAGCCCTACCTTTCCTTATACTGTTGACTTACTTATTAACATTTATGGTCACTTTTGAAGGACGACATTATGAACATGATGGCTGCCTTTTCCGAATCCGGTACCATAAACCGGGGTTGCGCATCGTCTTTCATCGCCCTCATCCCTAAAAGCTCCGACCCTATTACTTTCAACGATTTCCGCCCTATTAGTCTTATTGGCTGCATTTCCAAGATCATCTCTAAGGTACTAGCCAATCGACTCAAACCTCTCATGGACTCGTTGGTTTCGGAAGAACAGTCCGGTTTCTTGGCCTCGAGAAACATCTTGGACGGGCCCCTTATCCTGAATGAATTATGTTCTTGGGCTAAAAAATCTAATACGGAAGCTTTCATCTTAAAGATCGACATGGAAAAAGCCTACGACACTATCAACTGGGACTTCATTCTTTCGGTACTCTCTCAAATGGGATTTCCTCTAAAATGGCGTATGTGGGTATATGGTATTTTGGAATCGTCTCGGGCCTCGGTCCTTATCAATGGGTCGCCGTCCAGAGAATTTCAATGTTATCGGGGTGTACGACAAGGGGATCCCCTTTCCCCTTTCTTATTTATTTTGGCTATGGAAGCGCTTTCCAGCTTTATTCACAAAGCCAAAGACTTGGGGTTCATCAATAGCATCCAACTCCCGAACAATGGGCCGTCTATTACACATCTCATGTACGCGGATGATGTCGTTTTTATGGGAGAGTGGGGCGAATCCAATTTAAGGAATACTATCCGCCTTATGCGATGTTTTGCACTTGTCTCTGGCCTAAAAATCAATCACAAGAAGACCTCCCTTTTCGGCATTGGTGTTAATTCACCAACAGTTGAATACATGGCCGGGATCATTAATTGCAAGGCGGATAAGTTTCCGTGCAAATACTTGGGTGTTCCGGTGGGCGTCAACATGAACCAAACAAAATTTTGGGATCCGGTGGTCGATACTTTCAAGAAGCGCCTTTCGAAATGGAAGGCCCGGCATCTATCTTTCGGGGGACGAGTAATTCTGATTCGTGCAGCCCTTGATAGTTTACCGTTGTATTTTTTCTCGCTTTACAAGGCCCCGATTGGTGTTGTCAATTTATTGGAAGCACTTAGACGACGCTTCTTTTGGGGAGGTGACGATGAGAAGTCCAAGACCAATTGGATCGCTTGGGAGCGTGTTGTGGGTCCAACGTCTAAGGGAGGCCTCGGTTTTGGATCTTTAAAATCAATGAACGAAAGTCTCATTATCAAGTGGTGGTGGCGCTACAAAACCGAACCTCTTTCCCTTTGGCATCGGGTCATTTATGCGATTCACCACTCTCCTTCTTCCTGCTCTTATCTCCCTATCCGTAGGGGTTTGGCTGGTACTTGGAATGCTATTCATAAAGTCGGCTCTGCTGTTTTTGATCATGATGTAAACATCCCGCTTCTAATTAAAGGATCGGTTGGCGATGGCACCAATACCTGTTTCTGGCTTGACTGGTGGACAGCCGAGGGTCCCTTAAAAGATCGTTTTCCGGCGTTGTTTGCAATTGAAGCTATTAAAACTGTGTCTGTGGCTGCCCGAGTCCTGAATTGGGGATGGATTCGGGCACCTAGTTCTAACTTTGAATTGACGGAATTGCAACAGTGCTCTGCACTGATTGCCGGTACCAGTCTGTCTTCTAATCGGGATAAACGGGTCTGGGTTGGGGCATCCGACGGTGTCTTTTCGGTATCATCGTGCAGGAAGTTACTCTGCAGCCACGCGACTCCTTCTTCTACCCTTTTCAGTGGGTTAAAGGAGTCCCAAAGAAGGTGTCCGTGTTTATTTGGAGGGCGGAACAAAACCGCTTACCCACCAAGTCCGGGCTGCTGAAAAGACGCATTATTCAAGGTTCGGCTGAGTGTAAACTTTGTGGAGAATACGACGAAGACGCCGATCATTTACTCACATCCTGTTATGTCGCATCGTGGCTATGGCATAAGGTTAGTTTGTGGTGTAATATTCCTCCCATTTATGCTTTTACGGTTCGAGATATCATGGCAATCCACAATAGTCCTGCCATTTTGAAGACAAATCAGAAATGGGTCCGAATCATTATTCTTGCTGTCGCATGGTCTATATGGAAAGCCCGTAACGCAGCCATCTTTCAAGGAAAACGGGTCGTCCTGGATAGTCTCTTTGGGGAAGTTCAAGCCACCTCTTTTAGTTGGGTCAAGCACAAATCTAAGCCGATTGGATGGACGTGGGAGAGGTGGAAGGCCTTTGAGGTTCCAATCACGTGAGTCGACTTGTTAGATGTATTTCAATATCCGGTTAGGTGTATTTGTGGTTTTTATGTTACGGCTAGTGCCTTATTAGTCTTTGTAACCATGTAAACCTTCGGGTGTTGTGTCTCTTGTATATATTTTCGGGTGAAATGAAGTGAAATTTGCCGATAAAAAAAAACTTATTAACATTTATGACTTTGAAAATGGTAGTTTAAAAAAGTATATTTTTATTATGAATTTCAGAACACTATTTATTTCAGTGTTGTCGCGTGTCTTGCATACATTTTGCAACGAAAACATATTTCACATATGTCAAAGTTACAATTCACAAGATACTTATATTTGTCTTTTGGAACTTATATCAAATAGAAAAATAGAGTGAAAACAAATATTTAGGTAGTGTTTGGTATGATGTAATGGAAGGTGGAATGGAATGTACTATTACGACTTACGAGGTAATGAACAATAGTGTGTTTGGTTGGTTAAAGTAATGGAATCACCTATTCCACAAGGCATTTCATTCCCTCAAAACCATTCCATCCACCCCCCATGTTTTTTTTTCAATCCATCCCTCATTCACCCTTTACTAACAACACCATAACCCACTAACCACCACCACACCCACCACCGTCGTCCACCACCACTGCCGCCACCACCACCCACCACCGTCGTCACCACCCACCACCGTCGTTGCCACCACCCACCACCGCCGTTGCCGCCACCCACTACCTTCACCCACCCACCACTTTCACCCACCCACTGCCGCCATCCAACACCACCTAACCCGACGACCACCGTCGCCCACCACCCACCATCGTTGCCCACCCTCGCCGTCACCACCCATCACTGTCGTCGTCGCCGCCACCAACCACCACCACCCACTACCTTCATCCACCCCACCACCACCGCCACCCACCACTGTCACCCACCCACCATCACCGCCATCCACCTCCACCCATCGCCATCCTCGCCATCACCGACCACCGTCGTCGCCACCCACCCCCACGCTATCGCTACACACCACCACATACCATCACTGCCACCACCCACCACCGCCACTACTCATTATCGTCGCCCACACCACCATCACGGTCATCCATCTCCACCTTCCACCGTCAACACCACTACCCGCGCCACCCACCACCACCACCACCGCTACCGCCACATATCACCACCCACCATCACCATCACCGCCACTGACATAAAGTAATGTTTTGTTTCATTCCCACATGACAACCAAACAAGACATGGAATGGTAATGATCAATTCCATTACCTTGTCCATTCCATTACCTCTTTCATTCAATTCCTCATTCATTCCATTACGCCATACCAAACAGACCTTAATTTTTTTTTAAAAGGTAAACTTCATTAAACACACTAAAAGCGCACTATCTCCAAGACCGAGATAGCCGCACAAGAAATTAATAGATTTTCATCCCTTCCAATCCACCCGACCATTTTTTCCCCTACTATTATACAAAAGAAAGCCTAACGACTTAACATCCGAAATAACTTGAATAATATTCACGTCTGTCGACTTGGTCGACTTGAAAACCTTATCGTTTCTCGCCTTCCAAATTCGCCAACAAGCTATCACCAATATGCCGAAAATGGTCTCTTTCCTTTGGCTCGACACACCCATCCGATCAACTACTAATTTCACGTCCTGGACTGAAAATAAAAAGATCGGAGGAAGATGACACCACTGAGCGATCCCCCTCCAAACAGCATCGGCAAATCGGCACACACAAAACAAATGATCAACTGTCTCTTCTGCGTCTTCACAAAAAACACACTTGCAATCGCCTATAACTATGTTTCTTCTTCTAAGAGCCACGTTCGTAGGGATCTGATCTAAATAACTTTGCCAAAAAAATGTTACACTTCGACGGTATGATGTGGTAATAAGAGATAACATTCTTAATTAAAATCAGAGCACTTGTATTCAGTGTAGTTCCTAGTTTAATTTATTCATGTTAGTGAGACATGTTAGTTTAACATATTCATGTTAGCGAGACAATGTTTTCCCTTATCTTATAATCCAACTCTATTTGCTTATTTCTTTTTTTAAGGCAAAGCGGATCTATCATTCATTCATTCATTAAGACTATACGGTGTGGTTATGTCTTTGTGGAGACATTAAACGACATGTGACATGTACCTCATCGTTGGATCATGGAACAAGAACGATAGAATGGTAGTCGCGTGGACAGTGAGCCGTGGTAGTGCCAAATCATGGTTTTTGATTTTTTTTTCATTTGTCCATTATAATAAATAAACCATTAAATTAAATAAAAACGACCATTATATTACTAAAATAAAAAACATAAATTCAAAACACATAAAACAAAGCATTAAATTAAATATAATTAGGCCTTAACATGGCCACAACGAAACATACTCCAATACCTCGTCGAACTCAAAAGTGTAGTCGACTTGAGTCACTTTTGATTGCAACTTCTTTGGATTCAGTTGGGTCTTCATCTATTATTTCTTTCACGTCGCATCAAAGGTTTCACACTTTGATTTGATGTCTAAGTACAAACCCTTAAATCCCACCACTTCTCCCTACAAACCCATCTTCCTTTTTTGCAATCGGGATTTTACTAATCCAGACTCTGGATAATCATTGTGAAGTTGAGACCAAAATGATAAAAAAACGATAGAGTTATGAATGTTTTTGATTTTGTTTACTTACCAACTGATTTCAAGTACATTTTTATTTATTGTGATACGTTTGGCGGCAAACTTTGGAGCTTGTTTGATCTTCTCCTAGTACCTCAACACCACGTGTCAAAAGAGACATATATTGGGATTCAGCAAGCTGCAAATAAACCTTTATTAAAAAGTTAAACACTATGTAGGAATTAATCATGACGACTATAATAAAATGGAACATAATCCCAGGTTGTGTAAAGAAATGCTTTTATCTATGGCAGATTCATGTCTAAAGACAATCTACCAGCTTCTTAATAATTAAAGTTTCAGAGGCAACATTTTTCATAAACTTTGACCTTTTGTTGCTCTGATTCCACATCTAATCAAGTGCTTTTATTATGTGTCATATGTTGGGCATAATGTGGATCAACTAGAGGAGTTTTGCCATGTGAACATCACTTTTGTTTTTCGTGCATACAGAGCTATGAATCATAATAAAAGGAAACAAAGGAATTTGATATTTGAAGAGACGAGATTTGGGTATAAGTTTTAGGAATTTGGGCATTAACTTTGAGGACATACACATTTTAAATGCAAAATATATTGAAAATTGGAGAATATGTTGGAAATGCTAAAGACAATAAGGACACAATTAAATACTCAACACCCACCGCCACCTATACGATCAGTATTGGTCTAGCAAGAAACATATTGAGTTTTCATATGAGGAAATGGAGATAAAATAATATTTTATAAAGCAAAAGAAAAAAAATTACAAGTATACGATTAGTAAAATAACCGGAAATCCTATAAATCCATCCAACTTCAACTCAAAACGCGCTTATTCTAATAATGTTAATTTTAAATAATTTTTTTTTATAAAATCAACAAATCCTAAAAGAAAATAACAAAATCAACAAAAAGTCATATGTTAACAAATAAAAAAAGGCTAATTTTTCAGGAATTTTAGACCAGACTTCTGATAAATTTTGATTTTCAGTTAACCCATCACTAACTCTTCAATATATTTCTTGTTGGAAGTATCCCTAGTCCCATTGATAACGAGTATGCTCAAATAATTTGATGGGGGTAGTTGTTGAACCATACCACATAGTTACGGCAACAACAAAAGCTGCAAAAAAGACAACAGTGATACTACTGGAAAGGACAGTTTCAAAACATCTAAAAGCTAAACACCTAAAAATCATAAGAAATAAAAAAAAAAAGTCTGAACCCTAAACACCTAAAAAACGTAAAAAAAGGAAATAGCTGGCGCAACTCGAATTTGTACCGTTAAAACTTTGATCAATAGTATGTGACGCCTAAACCCTAACCCGTTTAAAACGACATAAAGGAAAGAAAAATAAGTTTAAACCCTAAACCGTTAGAAACATTAAAATAAAAAATTTAAGCCACGTAGACAAATAGCTTGGTGTCACATGACACCAAACCATTGGGTAAGTTACTATTCATCCCCATTGTAATTTTAACGTATAGGAGAATTTACAAAAAACAATTCAAATTTATACGACTCCACTCAACCCAAATCCATCCAACTTTCACAAAATAAACCCTCCTATATGATCCGTAAAGGCCTATACGGATCGTATAGGTAGAACGTTGGACTACTCAAAAAAAAAATTTTGACCGGCAAATTACTTTCATTCAACACCGAAAATACACAATACATTGTACAAGTAAAACACTAACACAATGTATACCACCCGCAAAATCACCTGTAGTTACTAATTCCTCCCAATGTCATAAAAATCGTGCATCTCTCCTACTCCATAATGCGTTTAGTTGCCCTACGTTGAATAGTCAAATGTTGTACCAATACGATCCGATCCGTAAAGGCCAATAAAAATCATATGGTGTCGAAATAGGGAGTATTAAAATAGACCGAGCCTTAATTTATTTATCCGTTGCTACTAGTAATGATGCTTTTAAGAATTTAGTGCTAAACCTCATGACAATTTCCAAGGGTTTAGAGTTGACTGTCCTATGGTTATGACATGTGTCATATGTCTTGTGATAGAGGAAAAGATATTCATTGAGGAGACTAAACAAAGAGACTAGTAATTTCATTACCTAGAAGTTAAAGCCTCGTTAAATCGAGATTGTGTGATCTTATTTACATCAAGGTAGTAAATGTAGTTGTTGTAATACACTTTTTTTTGGAAGTGAGTTGTCTTTTATTAAAACATAATCGTGAAAAATTACATCAAGATAGCGGGCAGGCGGGCAACAAGCTGCGCCGCCACCCCTTTCTGGATGGCAAACCCTAGCCTACTAAAAACGAACCCCTGCCCCCCGGAGTCGAGACACTGCTATGAATAACCTGTTGGACTCTGGACAGGAAACAAATGGCTTCCGGTGCCAAGGAGCCGAAGGTATCAAAAGCCAGGGGTACGAAAACGTGTTGGTTCTCCTCACAAGCTTTAGCATGCTTCTCAACCTTCTTCGCTTCTGCTTTCCGCACCGCTTGCCCTACTACAAAACCATTATCCCTCAAACCAACCAGGGGAGATACACCTGTTAGGTCGACACAAGCGTGTTTCCCCTCGGCCCACCCAAAGACAAGCAGGTCTGCTGGACGTAGCGTTGATCTCCCTTCTGCGGGGTCCGAGAGGAAATTCACTGGAGCCTCTTTCTTGGCTGAGATCCCAGCCCTTCTTAAAATGTCCCAAAGAACGTCCCGGACCCAGTCATGCCTATATTTGAAACCAGGCAGCTCCTTACAGTGGACCGCGTGTTCCCCGTATTTGTCCAAGCATGCCTTATGGCAAATCAGACATACTTCATCTTCATGGTACATGGGGATCACCAAACGATATTTAAGAATTGCCCTATATTCAACCCTAGACATGGTTTGGCCCAAACCTTCGATTGGGATAACATTCAGGAAATCTTGGGCATGGGGGCTTTGCAAGCATTCAATCACAGCCTTTTGGCGGGGGGACAGATCAAAAGTTTCACCCAGGCTCTGTGCGATTTTCCCAAAAAGGGCATTCGCCAAAGTTTTCTGAGGCTTTGGGGGGGCGGTGTCCCTTGTTAGAAAAACCGCCAATATCAAAACCTGGGAGATAGTCATTTATCCTTTCGAGGGCCTGTACGTAGTCCAAGTCCATGTCGGCAACCCCCACTATTCCTTAAGATGTGGTCTTGGAGATTCCAAGACTGAGTTCGCGATGCCACAAAAAGCGTACACCCCAACATCCTTTGCTGAGAGGAGCCCTAATCCTCCCAAACGCATCGGCAAGGATGCCAGTCGCCACTGTAGGTCACCAAAGAACGGACCCCCACATACCACTATGTCTTCGATGGCTCCCCGCAGACCCTTGTCAAAGCATGATATCGCTTCATCCATCATGGCGGGTTGGCAGTCCGCAAACCAAAAAAGCAACTTAGCGACCCCCATACAAGATCTGAGCAAGAGGAGCTCACTCTGGGGATCCCTAAGGCAGGGCAAAAGTTTCATAAGATCAACCGCGCGCGAGGCTCTCCGCCCTGCCAATTCCCGTATAAAGTAAGAGTCCCGACTAACAGCCCCTCCAAGGAGCTTCACCCCCTTTTCTGGCCTGCCAATCTCACTAGGGAAAAGCCCGTCCCTAATTCGATCATGAAATCAGACAAGTTTATTTCAATTTAGACGGTTAGGGCTTATAACTACTAGCGGCTATGACAACTTCTGCGTGGAAAACACCCTCAATAGCATCTCTATTGTTGTGGAACTTCAATAACTAAATTGCTACCGACCCCTTCCTTCCTGTGACTCGATTACTACCGAACTTCAGTAGCTTAGTTTCTACTGATTTGCAGTCATTTTTGAAGATCATTTCCATACATTTTTCATGCTAAGCGGGCATTGTCCTTGGG
>JAUTDX010000787.1:0-54896 GCA_030844895.1 Ambrosia x helenae
AGTGTTCGACACTCACATGACTGACCTTACATTTTAATAGATACTATAATATTTAACTAAAATAAACATTAAAAAAATTACATTAATTCACTAAATTACCTAAAATTTAAAAAAAAATATGAAACATAAAAAAATACGAAACATAACACCAAACATTAATAATTAAACAATAAAACGACGAAATCATTTGCAATGATCGAACATTGGTGATGGCGAAGTCGTTTCCGTACTGCTCCCAATAACTGTCGTTTGTGAGCTGAATTCCCATTTTTTGCTAATGTCAGGGTCGCCTCAATCGTGGCTTCATAGAGGGTGTTCCATCTCGTACAGTTATTGCGTACGAGAGACCACCTATGGGCGATCTCATCAATGTTGCGATTGTTTGTTTGGCTAATTCGATTATATTCATCAAACACATTGTGCCAAAAACCCGACCTATTGCTTGACGGATTCGCGTTGATCCAGGCCGTCACCAACTGGATCTGCTCGTTGTTAATCCACGGTGCCATTAATCCGACCTAGTGTTTTAAATAATAGGAAGAAGGTATTTAAATTTGAAGTGGAATATGAAGAATATGGGTTGTGAATGTTAATATGGTTTGGTTTATATAAGTGGGGTGTAATAATTTTTTTTAAAAAAAATTCAAACGGCTATAAAATCGAACATTGGAATTTTTATTTTTATTTTTTTAAAGCTGCCACGTGGCAGCATTCATTGGATGGGCCCAATTTTGGCGTGAGCGAAATTTTTCGCCTGGAAGGCTTTAACGCCCGGTTAATCCACATGGGGGGGGGGTGTAGCTGGGTGAATGGGGCGCTAAAATGCCCCTTTAGCGCCCATTCACATACGATTACGGATGGTCTAACAACAATGAGATGTTTCTCGTGTCATGTAGCAGGGGGTTGGTGCGCTCACATCGGTTGGTGCGCTCACATCCATCAATCGACACCCCCGCTGACCTAACGGTCAAAAGGATGAGAGAGAGATTGATTTTCCCCCTATATGTGAGGTCTCTTCTCATGCAAAAGATCATCACAACACAAACACCACACCAAGAATTCTCACCAGAGTTCTCGTCTGATAATCATTACTTATCCCTTCTAAGTAAGACACTGATACTCACGCCGAAGAGTGGTTACAGAGACATCCCCAGTGTCCCTCCGTAACGAGGCTAACGACGTCTGTTTTGCAAGTTATAGATCGGAGCTGGTGACCATAGCGATACCGGAGAGTGCACATCATCCGATGAGTTCACTCTTGGAATTGACTTTTATTCATTGGGTTACCTCGGTATGCAGACTTTTATTTGTTGATCGTTAAAAATAATAAATTTATTATCTAAGATGATCTCAAAAACTCATTTCATATAAAAAAAATCAATACAAAATTCCAGATAATGCAAATTAAGAAGTGCTCTTATGTGTTATCATTTCATTGTAAACCCTATGAACAATTATTGTATGGAATGGTTTGTGTGTAAACTTGTGAGAAGATAGAGTGGTGATCACATACCAAGACTAGTGAGACCATATGATTAACAATACCGAGATTAGTGAGATGAAAAAGAGTTAATCACTACCTTCTTTGTGGACTCGTTAACTTTCATTTGATCCACTATACATCCATTATCATCTTTCCCTTTTTTATAATTCGAATAATTATTTTTTCATTTCTAAAACTTATCAAGTTACATCAACATAGAAGGTAGACAAGCAACAAGCTGCGCCGCCACCCCCTTCTAAATTGCAAACCCTAGTCTACCAAATACAAACCACTGCCATCCTTGAGATGAACTACTGCTATGGATAACCTGTTGGACCCTGGTCAAGAAACAATAGCTTCTGGTGCTAGGGAGCCAAGGTATCAAAGGCCGGGACAAAGACATGTTGGTTCTCTGCACAAGCTTTAGTGTGCTTATCCATTGTCTTCGATTCTGCCTTTCTCGATGATTGTCCAGCTACAAAATCGTTTTCCCTTAAACCAACCAAAGGAGATACCCCCGTGAGGTCCACACAAACATGTTTGCCTCCAGTCCACCAAAGACGAGCAGATTCGCTGGCCAGAGAGTGGATCTCCCTTCCGCAGGGTCCGTTAGAAAATTCACAGGGGCTTCATTTTTAGCAGAAATCTCAGCTCTTCTCAAAATGTCCCATAAAATGTCTCTCACCCAGTCATGACGGTATTTGAAACCGTGAAGCTCTTTGCAATGAACTGTGTTCTCCCCATATTTATCCATTCAAGCTTACGGCAGATCGGGCATGTTGCATTTCCCGATACATAGGATCATTAACCGGTACTTGAGAATCGCCCTGTATTCCACTACGTACATGCATTGATCCAAACCCTCAATCGGGAAAACAGTAAAAAATTCCCAGGCCTTGAGCAATTTTGCTAAACAAAGCATTCGCTAAAGTTTTTTGTGGCTTTGAGGGGGGCGTGTCCTTATTAGAAAAACCGCCAATATCAAAGTCCGGGAGAGAGACATTTAAGCATTCGAGTGCTTGCTGATAGTCCGGGTCAAGCCCAACGACACCACTGTTCTGAAGGATATGATCCTGTAGTTTCCAGGATTGAGCTCTAGACGCCACAAAGGCATAAGTCCCAACATTTCGGGCTGAAAGGAGGCCCAAACCACCTAGAAGCATCGGCAGGGCACCAATCGCCACTGTAGGTCACCATAGAAGGGGCCACCACACACAACTATATCTTCAATAGCGTCCCAGAGGCCATCATCAAAACGAGATGCCGCATCCATCATCCAAATGGGGTTGACAAGTCCGCAACCCAAAAAGTAACTTAGCTACCCCCATGTATGACCTGAGCAGAAGGAATTCACTTTGGGGATCCCTAAGGCATGGCAAGAGTTTCATAAGGTCAACCGCACCCGAGGCCCACCGCCCTGCCAACTCCCCAATAAAGTTAGGATCTCGGCTAACAACCCCACCAAGGAGCTTAACCCCTCTCTCTGCTATAACCAATCTCTCTTGAGAAAAGCCATCCTGAACTTTCATCCCGTCACATGTTGGCCAAAATACCTCTGTTTTTTTATATTGAGATGAAGCCCCAGAGATGGCCCTTCCGCGCTGATGATGTCTAAAGCCTTAGCAACCTCAGATGCATTACCGATAATCGTCCCATCATCCAAATACCAAGCATGAAACGGGAGGTTGCAATGTTCCTGAACCCTTAGAATAAGGGGGTGTAAGGCAAGAGCACAGAGAAAGTAAATTTGAATGAAGAAAGGGTTATCCCTAGTGTGTTTGAAAAGGATGAAAAGAATAAAGAAACATGGTACTTAGATAATGGTGCAAGTCATTATATGTCGGGAAAGAAAGAGTATTTCACTACCTTGGATGAACGAGTTTCGGGTAAAGTAAAGTTTCGTGATGGGTCCGAGATCGAAATCGAAGGTCAATGTAATGTGATTGTGGTAGGTAAGAATGGAGAAAAGAAAACAGTTTTTAATGTTTTCTATATGCCTAAGCTGAAGGTAAATTTTCTTAGCTTGGCTGAGTTGAATGAAGAAGGATGTAAGATTGAAATAGCCAATGGGATATTGAGGCTACATAATCAAAAAAGAAGATTATTGATGAAGGTTGAGAGAAACCAGAATAGAATGTACAATATCAAGCTCCAGGTATGTTGTAATACTAACATTCTTAAAGATGAAAACAAAGAATGTCGTGATTTGAAACCGATTATGAAAGTGAGAGAAAATTCGGTTTGTAACAATCACAAAGGATTTGTTTGAAGTTTGTGAAAGTATTGGTCAAGAACGAGTTGATGAGAAGAAACGAGCCGAGAAAGAAAGTTGTAATGCAACTTCAAAGTTAAGTACGGAAAGAGACGGATGCTAAGTTTGAAACACCGGTGAAGCATGTATGTTATAGACATTATAGACAGTAGAAAAAGAATGAACAAAGGCAAGAAGAAATACAATTCAAAATTAGGGGGTGAATGAAGATTAATCTTGAATAAGTAGTAAAGTTAAAGAGGCTAAAGTGGAAAGTTTCATTAGTTAATATTTAATTAATTATTTGAATGTTTAGAATTATCTAATTTGGTTAATTAGTATAGATAATAATGTTTGGTTAATATTATATTATTATTGCTATAATAGTGTTTGAGTAGGATTAGTATGCTAATATTATATTAGTATAAATATGGGTCTAGGTTAATGGTTTTGTTTGTCCTTTTTTTTGTAAGTTTGGTTGGTTAAATAGAAAGGGTCGTGAGTTTGTCTCCCCAAATACCTCATGTTTGAGTTTGATTCAAATGTCTGTGCCAAACACTCAGTATTTAATCAAACCATCAGTGCACTACCTATAATGATGTTTATGAATCTCATAGTTCTCAACATATATTTGGTTCTAAAAAGAAAAACAAAGGCGGAGGTAAACATCTATACAACTTAAACACTAAGATAAAAAATTAAACACTAAAATAAAAAATATACTTTATCAACGTGATTTTATGTCTTATTATATTGTTAACATTAAAGAAATCTTAACCTTCACAACAAAACAAGAATTAGTGCCATAACCAGAAATAAACTAGTGCCTAATTAATATGCTTAAACAAATCCATACATGGCCGACCATGTACCGCCAATGCTCTATCGATGGTCCACAATCTTCCACTACCTTCTAAATCCAACGGCCCACACACCGCCACTAGGAGGAACAAACACTTATCAAAAAACAATGGATGGCTCTTATACCTTTTTGTTCACTAAAGGTTTTGGATACAATCATTTATACATTCGTAAGTGATACAAAATTTTTCAGCTCAAAACCTTTGGTTAAAGGTTTTGATACAATCATCTGGAGAATCCAAGCGTGGTTTGTTTTGTTCAGAGAATTTTATCAATAATTTCAGTATCTTCATTTAGAGAATCCAACTCAAAACCTTTGTTTAAAGGTTTTGATACAATCATTTAGAAAATCCAAGCGTGTTTGTTATTCAGAGAATTTCATCAATAATTTCAGCATCATCATCTAGAGAATCCAACTCAAAACCTTTGGTTAAAGGTTTTGATACAATCATCTAGACAATCCAAGCGTGGTTTGTTATTTCAGAGAATTTCATCAATAATTTTAGCATCATCATCATCGAAGAATCAAAACACTAGGATTTGTAATCTACAAGACGGAACAACAGCAACAACAACAACAACAATAATAATGGCGGATTCAGACAACGAATCAGGAGGACACATCGAGCACTCACTACGTGAGCAAGACAGGTTTCTTCCAATAGCAAACGTAAGCAGGATAATGAAGAAAGCGTTACCTGCAAACGCAAAGATATCAAAGGACGCAAAGGAGACAGTACAAAGTGTGTGTATCAGAGTTTATTAGTTTTATTACAGGTGAAGCGTCTGACAAGTGTCAGAGAGAGAAACGGAAGACGATCAACGGTGACGATTTGTTATGGGCAATGACGACGTTAGGGTTTGAGGATTATGTTGAGCCGTTAAAGGTTTATTTGCAAAAGTTTAGAGATATGGAAGGAGAGAAGACGGCGTTAGCTGGACGTGAAAAGGATGGGTCTAGTGGCAGTGTTGTAAATATTGGGAATAATGGAGGGCGATTTCATGATGATAATAATAATAATGGTGTGTATGGGTCTATGGTTGGGGCCCATCATCAAGGAGGACTGTATGGGTCCAGTGGTGGTTATTATCAAATGGGCCCAAACCCGTCTGGTAAAGTCGGGTCGGGTTATCCGGGGTCTGGCCCAATAAATGGAAGGGGGAGATAGTGTGAAGTGTGAACTTTCGAGTTTCGAGTAGTTATTGTTTAAAGCGTTATTTACTGTTTATTTTAATTTTTTATTACTAGATAAATAGTTTTAAATAAATAGTATTGGCTTTTGTTATTTTAATCTTGTTATACTATTGATTGACGAACATATGAGTAAAGTCGATATACGTTCACAAGTACCTTAAACTATATGTCTTAACAAAATAATATTTCTATTCTATGCATGTTCTAAACCAATTTTGGCACTTTATCTGTACGTTTGGTTGGTTAATCTGATGAGGGTTAAAAGAGATAAAAATATATATGTTTGTACGTTTGGTTGATGTAATGAGAGTTGAAGAGTTAAGTATCATGGTTAACTCCTCGTCTTCCATATGAGATGTGAACTTGCTATTATCTATTGAACGCAACGCTTCATTATGCTTTCGATTGAGGCAACAGGATAAAGGTCTCACATGATTGATATGCAAGAGTAGCTACATGTATGTGATCACTTTTATCAAATGTTCAATTTAGCTTGGGTATTTCTAACGTGACAACTATACTGTGGACTTATTTAAGTCGTGTAAGTTCAGTTTCAGAAACCACATTTATATTTCAGACTTTAGTATTTGATAATGTGGCCAGGGGCGAAGCATATGAAGGGCCAGGGTGCCTCTGCCCCACTGTTTTTTGGCTTAGTAGTGTAAATTTCTTTGTTTTCGTTCGAAAAAAATTGTATACAATGAGTCCGACCCCCACCGAATTGATTTTTGTGTAAATATTTTCGGCCCCCACGTTTATTTAATTTTTTTTTCTTGTTTTAAAACTTTAGGGGGCGGGGGCTTTTAGTATAACTTTAAACTACTAAACCTGAGTGGGTTTTAGTCAAATATGAAACTTATTTAAAAAAACGAATGGTGATAATTGGGGACTTGGGCTAGTCCTAGTCGAAGTTTTTTTTTTTAATTAAACCATTCTTTGAGTTCGACAAGCACAAGCAACAATCAATCGACATTCAACAACAAGTTAGGAAGAGGATAAACGATTAGAAGTCGTAAATACAATCATCAAACCAGGTAATCCGTTTTTTAGCTTCTTATTCACCATTGTTGAATTCTTGAAGGTAATCTATGAACTAGGGTTGTTCAGGGATGGATATTGAATCGAATTTTTGGTTATTTCTAGGGCTTTAGACCTTAATTGTATCATTTATATGAGATTAACCATTGCATTATACCTATTGTGATTATTGTTCAAGGATTTTAAAATTAGGGTTTATGATGGTGAAATTAGGGAAGTTGATCAATTAAGGAAAAAAGGATGGTGAAATTGTAGTTTAATCTATTCCTATTGATTTTTTTTTTTGTTTGGGATATCATAGGAAAGTTGAAAACTATTTTATTATTATTATTTTTTTTCAAAAGAAAGGATGAAAATCAACAAGCTCCATAAAAGAGTTTGATTCGGAATCCATAATCGATGAATTTTAAAATCTTTAAGGTCATCGGGCTTTATATTTCTTCTTCCATATACTTACCGTTTCTCTATCATCTTGTCTTTGTTTGTTAAAAAAAAATGTTTTATTTTATATGTAAAACTAGTAATTTGAATGCTTGAATTTAAAGTTTTTATTGTTTGACCTGGCGTCCCGGCCTGATTTATGAGTTAAAAAATAGAACCGAACCGTCAACCTGAAATTTAGGCATAGGAAAGAAAATATTATGCATCGTGACTTTAACCCATCATAAAGGTCAAACTCCGTTACTGATGTGACTTAATATAGTTTTGTTTTATATTTTATCACAGCCATGTTACAATTCAATTTTTTATACTAACATACTTTTCTTTTCTACTTTTATTTGTGCACATCAGGTAATCAAGGAAATCAATATAGGTGGTGAGGAATGAAATGAAGAGTAGAGGAACTATTACAATAAATAATGAAGTTTTTTAAGACCATTCAGCTTGTGTTTTACTAAATTTATGGACTTTAGATTTTAGTTAAACTTTATGGTTGGTTTGCATTTAATTCTAAATTTCTAACTAGTAACATTACCCATGGGTAATACGTTGCGGGGTCATTGCGAATACCGAATGAATTAGCTCAAGCGTTACGTGATGTATTAATTATATGAAAGTGCATGTTTCAGCGTATTCGATTTAAATCAATGTAACTTTATATAAGCATTGCGGTTGGATCCAAATGTAAAGTGATTCGAATTTATACCATACAATTATAACGTATTATATGTGACTCACCTCATACATAGTAAACATAAAAAAAACATAAAACATGTAAGAAGGTAAACTAACGTGTAATTAGAAGAGGTTAATAAGAGTTTAAAAAACACAAAGTGACAAAAGAAAACATATTTTATAAGAAATGAGTATTTTGCAAAGTGAACGACGAAAATCATAAGTTATAACACCACGGACTATGGTTTTTATACTGTACAATTAACCGTTGGGCGTTGTCGTCGTTCGCTAAATAGAGTAACTTTAATATATACCGTCGAATGAAAAAACATTATATTTTACCCCACTAGGTTTGGAACAACATTTACACAAAACGTGGACCAAATGAAAATGTACACAAAAAAATAAGCACTGAGACTTATTATACTTGACATGTCTCTTTTGCAAAAAAAAAAAAAAAAAAATTAAGTCAAAACGTAAATCGACTTGATTTTATACCAACGCGTATATAAAAATACACACGTAACAAAATAGTTTTTTTATAGTATAGGTATGAAAAGGAGTCAACTCAACTTTAGAAACTCGAGTGAGTCAAAATGATACTTTTAAAACGTTTTACGACACACCAACAAATTATTTATTTTTTATGAAAACTTAACAAACGAAAGTTATTGAAGAAAAATTAAATTAGTAAAAAACTAAATAGGTTAAAAAAGTATATTATATATGGTATAAGGGTAAAGTCGAAAATAGAAATTTACAAACTTTGTAGTGTGTGTAGGGGGGGGGGGGGGGGGTTTACAACTAGCAAATTAAAAAGGTTGGGGTGTATGTGTCGGATGAAAACCCCATTGACATTAGTGTTAGTGTTTAGGATATAGATAAACTAGCTTTTATCCCGGGAGTGTCCCGGGGTTGAAAAATATAATCATTCTAATAATAATAATACTAATAGTAATAATTATTACTCTTGTAATTAAATAAATAAAAAAATAACCTTCCTATACGGTGACACCATGTGTTGCAGTGTTGCGATTCTTTCTCCTAGCTTCTCTTGATGAAGTATACCTATCCATCTTTAGAAGAGTAAAATTCCAATAATAGCATGGCGATTGGGCTAAATTTCAACATTGTATATAAGAACTTGGTTTAAAAGAAAAAACATGATTAATGAATAACCTGAACACTTTGTGTTTTTTTCCTGTATGAACGAAACCCCATAAAAATAGTCGTTTTTTTCTCCGTTTTTTATATAGCAGTATGGTACTCGTTGGAAAGATAATAAAACGCTCGTTAATTTGGTGTAATTTTTTTCTTTAAAAAATCTCGTATATAAAAGATATTAACGTTTAAAATGATGGGAGGAAACATTAGAGAGAAAAATATAAATTTGTTTTTAAATTCTTAAAGAGATTAGGGTTAGATAAGTGTAGAAGAATGGATGAAAACAAAATACAAAAATAAATTAAAAACTCTCACATCAACGTGCCACGTGGCACATTCAAAGGAGGGTTGAGGGCTCCATTAAATGCCACCTCATCAATATTCAATTCTTTTATTATAAGTTATAGATTTTTGTGACAGTGATACATCAATTCTAGTCTGGGTGAGGTGCTACATGTTAGTTTAATTAGAATTCTCATTTTTGTATTGGTTAACGACTTAATATCAAGAGTTACTGTGTTCACGGATCGATACTTGGCATCTTGTCATGTATCATATTATAGAGTGGTGCTCGTGCGCTGCATCGAAGAACACAAGACTTTGGTTGGTGTGCGCATGACAGTTCAATTCAATTCAGTTTTGAACCAACCTATGAACCAAGAAAAAAATTAAACTATACAGGCCAAATGGGTTATCGGTGCAACTAAGGAACTTTGAAACAACAATCAATTTATAAGTTTTATATTTTGCAATATTTATTCTGACAGGTGATTTGAGACAAAATATATATGAAATTTCCAGCCTTATAATATATAAGTTACGTAGAAGGACGGAATGATACTTTCACTCTCATTTTAAGACGCTAAATTTACTTAAGTGTTAACAAATCGTGGTAATTTCACAATGTATATGATGGTTGTACGAACTTGTTAGCAACTTGCTACTATGTTTGAGTAATAAAATTTGCCGCCTTTAAAAAAAATAAATATCATAACATGATTTTATATATTTTTTTCATTACTAAGTATTTGATTTAATATTTTTTTATAGAGAAGGATTAAAATACAAAGGATGCTTAACATGCAAAGTATACGAATGATCTTTTCAACGTACGTAATTACGAATACAAGGTGTGTGATTATGAAAAGGTTGTACGTCATTTTTGAATGTTGGTCATGCGTGATTTTGATTTCGAGTGTGCGTGATTTTGATTTCATAGCGTTTATGTGTATGTGGTTATGCACATGATGTTGACCATCAATATCGTGGTGGTGGTGGAAGGTTTCAAGTGTGTAGCGAACAATGTCGGCTGAAAGTGGTTAACTGTTTGTAGAATGATGGTTTGCAGATGGTGGTTGATGTTCGGTGGCTGTCGATTAGAAGGTTGGTGATGATGTTGCTGGTGGGACGGTGACGAGAAAGGTCAAGAGGGATAGGTTGCATGTATTGCAAAAAAACTTCTGACCACCCAAAACAAAGGGTGCGTAATTTCGATTTTATGCGTGCATAATTTTGGTTTGGTCATTCGTACACTTCATAAGATAAGCGCCAATGTTTTGAAACCCGGACCGGACCAGCCAGTCCGACCTGTCGGACCGGGCTCCAGACCCCTGGCCGGTCCGGTTAGATAGTTGGACCGCCAATGCCGTGAACTGGCTATGAACCAGCGAACCGACCGGTCGGACCGGAAAAAATAGGTTGGACCGGTTTTTTTTGATTTTTTGATTTTTTTATTTTTTGTTTTGTTTTTGGGCCGGTTCGTTGGACCGGTCGAACCGGTGAACCGCTCGGGGATCCGGTTTGATGTCCGGTCTGATTATGAAAACCTTGATAAGCGCCCTTTGTAGGTTAACCGATCTCTATTGCCCCATGGACCATGGTTGGTAGTTTGGTAGATTAGGCTTGAGATTGTTCTAGGGTTTATCTTTCCATCTCAATACCTACAATCGGATCAATTCCCATATACAAAGTCACTAAGAACCTGAATCAAATACCCAAAAATCATCACTTTATTTTATTCCAATTCATACTAACACTTCATCTGCCCTGTTGCAGTTCAAGTTCCATGATCATTCATCTTCCATGGACCCTTCTCTGCAAAACCCTCCAACCATCCAAGAAGACGAGTGGGGTATATTTTTTTTTATTAATATATCATCTTTATTAGAATTAGTGGAATTAATTAGCCATTACTTCATTTGGGTCATTGAAAGTTTGAATCTTGAACAGTTTTATTTTAGTTTTTGATAGTTTTTTTTGTTTTGTTTTGTTTGTTTTTTTTTTTTTTTGTCAAGAAGCAAACTTTTTGATTATGGGACTCTAATTAGGGTTTTAGTGGGTGTAAATGTGTGACTGATTTTTGTGTATGTGAACAATCCTGTCTTTCGGTGCCGATAGGGATGTTCACTATCGAATGGCTGATATTGTTCATAAAGATTCATGTTTGATATCGTTTCAGTGTGTTTTAAATGTAGTAGAATTAAGCAGCTATTGATAATGTTCATAAGAATTCATGTTTGATAACAATTAGATGTGTTCAGTTTTAGTGGAATTAAGCAGCGATTACTTCAATCTGGTAATCGAAACGAGATGATTTTATTTTAAATTGTGAATAGCATTGAATTAAGTAGCATCCATGTTGGGTAGGTCAGGCTGGGGAATGTTTTAGCCGTTCGAACATAAGTTTTATTTGGGAATTGTTAGTTTGTATTGTAATACATTTGGTAGACTATTAAGCGTCCGACCCACGAAAACTGAACAGTATAGATCCCTACTGAAATAGCTGACTTTCTTCGATTTGGTTGGTATCAACGGGTCATGAACATCTCTGCAGGGATTAACCTTGATAAGGTTTAGAGTTTGAGTGGGTTTGTTTGCTTATTTGGCTGTGTTTATCGGGTAGAAGCAAAGTTTAAAAGAACGGAAACGAGCCTCAAGGTCATGGCCGGCCCTTAAGGGGTGCGGGGAGGACTCCTGGCCCGGGCCTAATTTCTCAGGGGCACATTGACCTTCCGACAATTCAAGTTTTCCTAACAGTGATGTCTTTAATTCGATGGATTGTTGTATGTTTGAGCCCCAAAATTATTAATCAAGTATTAATCAAAGTGAAGGGTGGTTTATATAAAACAGAAAGTAAAGAAATGTTGAGAGAGGTTAAGAATTAAAAAAGAAAATGAAATGGTTTGCGAAAAAAAATTGCATGTTTATATGAGTGTAGGACCAGAGATGATGAAGAAGATTAAATGAACAAGACTCATACTTAGTTGTTTTTTCTTTTTACCGGCTGGTTTTGACTTCCTTTTTAACTTTTATTTTTGTTACGAAACAATTTTTTTTTTTAATTGGCAAACTTTCACCCATTTATATTTTCACCTTTTGTGGGATTCGAACTCTCAATCTCTCCCAAGAGAGTTTGTTACCTTTACCGTTGGACTACAACCTAAGTGGGAAATAAAATTTGATCTATCAATTTGATAATATTTTAGTCGTAGCTTAAAAAAATAGTTTACATTATTTATTTTGTTAAGGCCTAAAGCTAAGGACAAGGGGCACATTTTTTACAGCTCGGCTTGGGCACCTGAATTTTCAGGGCCGGCCCTGCTCAAGTTGAACCGAGGCGGAATTAAAAAACTATGTAAATTATATATCTTAGAAAAAGTAAAATATTAACTAATTTCATCCTCATATTTATAAAAAACATAAAAAATACACAATAAAAAGGCATGGAATTTTTGAAATTGACACAAAAAGTCTAAAACATAAAAGACAAGCATCCAAACCCCATGAGGCGCACCTGAGGTGCCCCTGAGGCACAGATTTCCTTAACGCCTCAGCCCTATGAGGCGCACATACAAAAAACACCTCTGAGGTGACGCCTCAGACTCGTTTTTATAGGGAATCGCCTTGAGGCGCGCGCCTCAGCCGTTTTTTTAAACCATGGGTAGGAGTCTTGATAATATTGGTTTATGTGTATTCCCTAGTTTTTAGTAATTTGATTTCGATAAGGTGTCTTTTTTTTAGCAAGTATCTGTTAGTATAAATATAGTGTGAAAGGTCATGTAAAGTGTGGTTTTTGATCAATAATAATATAGAGAGTCGAGGTCAGGAGTTGACCCAAATCCGGTTGTTATTGTGTTTGTTCAACAATCTCTAGAGCCACAGTGCCACCTTTAGTGTTGACTGTCTATAATTATTATGTTATCAAAATTATGCTATATTTGATATTTTTTGTAGTTCTTAGTTTAATAACCCAATTGTTCTTCGCCTGTATGTTTTTGTTCAGACAATGATGACTTTGTAATCCCAAGTTTGGGAATTGAAGATTCACATGAAACCACAACAAATGCTCCACACGTAGAAGACTCAAAACACACAACCGAAGTGAGTAGCCAATTAATGTCTATTTTTCTTGTACACAGAAGTGGAACTTCTGACCCATTTACCGTTTATTCAGGGTTTTACTTTGCCTCTAACGGGTCAGATGGATTAGTTCTAACAAAGGGTAAAAAGGGAAACTGTTAAACGGGTCAAACGTCACCCCAAATGTATTCTGCATGCATAAAACTATTGAAGAGAGTGTTTGGGTTCTTGGGATTGCTTCTTAAACCGGGGTGTTTCTTTTTTGCCTTTTGATACAAGAACAAGATGTTTCTCTGGTGTTTGGGAATTGGGATTGCTTATCGAAACTGTATATGTGAGTTTTTGATTATTTGCGAGAATAAGTTGTTTTGAATACGCAATTCTTTAAAAAAACAATAAGCAGATAAGCAGTTCTAACTTTTAGTAAAGTATTAAGCAAATCCCAAACACCCCTAAATCATTCTATATAAAAAAAAATGAATTATTATTGTAACAATATAGGGCTTAAAATTTTAAATCATAGTGTTGTAAAAGGCGGGCTAGGCGGTCGCCTAGTTCCTAGTCGGCCATGAATATAGGAATAAGGGGCTAGTCGCTAGTCTAGGCGTTTTGGCCATTAGGCAGATCTAGGCAGTGCCAGGCGGTGGTTTTTTTAATTTTTCTTTAAATTTCTAAGTATCTCTTAGAATTATGTGTATATATCCAAGTATTTCTAAGTATTATGTGTATATATCTTACCATATTTTCAAAAAACACCTAAATTTGTGTGTGTATATATATATATATATAGGGACAGGTTCAAATACAAAGTAATGAAAACGTGCGAAGTGTGCGAAGTCACGTAACATACAAAATTACGTAACATGGACAGAAACCTACTAGTTCCATAACTAAAATCACGTAACATATAGTCCATTACCAAAAGTTACGTAATTTTGTATATGTGATTTTTTTTAGTTATGAACTACTAGTGATTCTGTTTATGTTACGTAATTTTATGTATGAACTAGTAATGATTCTGTCTATGTTACGTAATTTTGTATGTTATGTTTTTTAAGGGTATGAAAAAAAATTTATGTAAAGTTTTGAATGATTCTGTCTTATGGTACGTAATTACGTAATGACCTATATGTTACGTGATTTTAGTTATGAACTAGTAGTGATTCTGTCTATGTTACGTAATTTTGTATGTTACGTGACTTCGCACACTTCGCACGTTTTCATTACTTTGTAGAATAACCGTCCCCTATATATATATATATATATATATATATATATATATAAAAATACGTATAAAAATACCAAAACGCCCAATTCCGCCTAGTCCCGACTATTCCCTAGGCTAGACCTCACCGTCTGCCTAGCGCCTTCTACAACCTTGAGATTCATACCTAACAGTCTTTAAGCAAATGTAAAATCCAAGAAAAAAGGAGAAAAAGTGTTTTAAGAGTCTGCTTAATCCAACCCGTTTCAAAATCGCTCATTCTGGTCATGACCCACTTTGACCCGTTACCCAATGTCCCAACCTGCCTTACCCGTTTTGCCACCTCTAATTATACGTCTAATCAATTTCTTTCATTTGTGTAGGCGAAAAAAGAGGAAAACATATATCTCGGCCCACACGGAGCTCCACCTTCACAATCAAAACAAGATGTAAACTCGTATGGACGAAAACAAAGATTCAAGCAGAAACTGAAGGACGCGGATCAGAGAATTAGCGGGTCAGGTCGAGAAAACAAGCTTGAAAATATAAGAGATCTTGTTGGTGTTAGTAAGATGCATGTTAATGCCTCCAAGAATTCTAGGGACTGGCTGGACCCACATTGTCATGAGTCTGAGTTTGAAAAGAGACAGCCTCTATAGATGGTTTTGAACTAGTTGCTTGGACTACAAGCTTCTTTAAAATGATGTTTTATATCAAAATGTAAACATAAGATAAAAAATCCAGAGTGTACAATGTAAACATAAGATAAAAAATCTTAAGCTTTTAAAACATATTGCTCTAAATGGTCAATGCCATTCTCTCCTCTTTAAATGGGTCGTGTTTGTGTCAACTACCAAGAACTCATGTCGTGTTTGCTCTACAGGTTAAAGTGTTTAACACGACATTCGCTTTATATGTTGAGTTAACCTGCCAACCAGTGTTGCAAAAATTGGCCCAGGCGCTAGGCAGGAGTAAAAATCGGAAATAAGCCCTAGTCGCTGATCTAGGCGTTTTAGCCATTAGGCGGGCCTAGGCGGTGGATTTTTTTTATTTTTTTTTAATTTCTAAGTATCATGTGTATATATCTAAGTACTTATATTTTCTAAAAACACCTAAATTTGTGTGTGTATATATAAAATACTTATAAAATACCAAAGCGCCTAATTCCGCCTAGTCCCGACTAGTCTCTAGGTTGCACCTCACCGCCCGCCTAGCGCCTTTTGCAACCTTGCGGCGCCAACCTATGAATGCAAAACCATGCCCGTTTTAACACCCCTGATTTTGATGGTAATGATAAGTCTACAAACAAATAGCTTTAGTACAAAAGTTAACACCATTACACACTTTTATAGTGACTAACCAATAAAAAATATGGTTTTCTAGTGAACAAATAAATTAGCAACTAGATTTTTGACTAATAAAACAGTTATGTATCAAATTTCCTTTATAGTTGTGTCATGTGTAAGTAACATCAAACAGATGTTTGCGTAAGAAGCATCTTTGGGTCGTACCATGATGATTGCGAAAGCAGAACATCGGATGCAGTCAACGTGCCTGTTTTATCAAAGTCCAGCCTTTCAAACTCTTCCATGATCGGTGTCATGTCTTCTTGGCTGATCTTTCCCATTTCCTTTAGTTTATATAGGATGAACTCCGCCGCCCTATGGAATAAGTCAATTTAGACACAAAAAATGAACCATAATTTTTATCAGTGTTTTGAAGACCAGACCAGACCGGCCCAACCTGTCGGATCATTCACTATCAGTATATGGAAAATGTCAGGATTTTATTTACTTACACAACAACCCCATCATCGTCAAGATCAGCCGCCTCAAGATCTGCAGGCGTAGTCCTTCTTTTAAGAGCCCATTTGACCAACGACTTCTGTCTGCGTTGAGTATGCAACACAGCAAAAGTAAACAGCAACTGGCCTAAATAAATAGTACCAGACAATATCCAAAACAAAGCAAAAACCCGTCCGCCTTTCGTTGAAAAGCATTTATCAATATAACCCAAGCTCGTGATGGTGCCCACGACACAATAAAACGCGTGAACAAAATCCAAATCCTCAACAGCAACCAAAACTGCGGTCCCAGCCCCCATAAGAACCACAAGCAAAACTGCTAACAGTATACACTTGTTTCTAACTTTATTAGATTCCATTCTTTTAAGTGTTTCTGCAGTACCAACAGTTTGATGCATATGAAACGCTTTCGCAAGAAGTAATCCTTGTTTTTCGACTAAAAGATCTGCAGCTTTACTTAGTACCAGCCCGATAAGAAGCATACCGAAAAAGACAAATAAGCATGCAAGTAGTATTGTAAGATTACTAGCAGGGAAAAGATCTCCATACCCAACAGAAGTCATTGTGACCACAGTGAAATAAACTGCGTCCAAAACGTCGCTTGTTTTTCGACCATTTATTTGGTGCCTAAGGAGGTAAAAACAAAGTGTACCTGTACCTAAATAGATGCATAAAAGGATGGCTACTTTTCTGTAACTTGGATGAAGGTAGTTAAATACAGATTTGGGCCGCGGAAGAGAGTGGGTCGATTTGGGTTGTGAAGGAAATGCATCTGATGTCGGGGCGCTTTTAATTCGCCTGAATCTTTTTCTTTTGATGGAGGTTATTTGATCTTTTGCTAGTGAGGGTTGTGGTGAGCTAGTGGTTGGTGGTGATGCTTGGTTTCCGCCGTTTGATGACATGGCGGGTCGGTATGCACCTGTGCTTGGTAGTCCTGTGACACAATTCAAATATTTGATATCAAATTTGTTGCCTTGTTGGTACAGTTAAGCATTGTGACTGAGTATCTGCAAATGACAACTATTGGTTATCAGGGGCGAAGTTTGGTTCTCGAATCGGGGGAGGCTGAACTCAAATTTTTTTTTTATCGGTAGTGGCAAATCGGCAGGGGCCAGACTCAACCCGGACACAATTTACCTATGAAAATCACAAATTTCCAGTACTGCGCCAAAAAGGGGGGGGGGGCACCCAGGCCCTAAGAAACCTTTGGCCCTGTTGGTTATAATCATGAAATCGCCGAGATAAAGAACGAAAATTAGCGCTAATTTAATCACTATCCATCGAATTCGAAAATCACAAACTCTAACTCTTCAGATTCTACTACTTCATCAATTTTCTAAACAATTTCAAACTAGCTTACACATGTTTCCTTACAACTGATAACAAGCACCTTCTACGGTCATCTAAAGCGAAAATCACAAACGCAAACTCATAACAGGGACGACATGATTAACACAAGTATCAAACATGAATACAGACTCGTTTAACTATCATACCTAAAACATTTATACACTAAAACACAGTTGTATGTTTTATAAGCCGAAAATATACATGGTTGAGCCTAGCCTCCTAATTTTAATTACGTTTAAAAAGTATAAAATTACGTAGTGTACTTTTTATTACACACTTTACCGTATCTTAATTAAACACGTCATGAATTGACAGCCCTGTCACAAACCACATCAAATAGATATGAAAAATAAGTAAATTATATTAAACTCACCAATCTGAATTATACAATATGATTCCTGGAGCTGCTAGCATAAGCAAATATCCATTGTGTTTCAGTTACAGACAGTTATAAGTTA
Source organism: Ambrosia x helenae (assembly GCA_030844895.1). Lineage (NCBI taxonomy): Eukaryota > Viridiplantae > Streptophyta > Magnoliopsida > Asterales > Asteraceae > Ambrosia > Ambrosia x helenae. Next base: position 18,284 of record JAUTDX010000787.1, read on the forward strand.
TAACTTGTAAGACGAATTGAAGTACAACTTTATACTTTAACTAAAAAAATTATATATAAAAAAAAGTCACATGCACATGCACCGAAATTTAAGGGAAACAATGCTTTACTACACGCTTTGGTTTACTTATTATTAACCGTTGGATCGATGGATGGATCCACGTTGAGATGTCGGTGATGTGCATGCATTATTATTTTCCACGATCTTGTCGGCAGGACAATTAATATTAATGAATCTAGTTTCCACATTGGGTATATGTTTTCGCTGGTCCACGTCAGATACCAATAGGAGGTTGTTACATAGCTCAGAATGTAACGTCACGCCTCAGAATGTGATGTTATGAGGTGTATGGAACCTAGAACCTTTATTGTAAGGTATTTAGGAATCATATACCCTAGTCCACGTCACACACCAATATGAGACTGCAAGATAGCTCAGAAAGTAACGTCACACCCCCAGAATATGATGTTATGGGGTGTATGAAACCTAGAACCTTTATTGTAAGGTATTTAGGAATCATACAACCTAGTCCACGTCACGTACCAGGCTGCCACATAGCTCAGAATGTAACGTCACACCCCCAGAATGTGATGTTATGGGGTGTACGAAACCTAGAACCTTTATTGTAAGGTATTTAGGAATCATACACCCTGGTCCACGTCACACACCAATAAGAGGCTGCCATATAGCTCAGAATGTAACGTCACACCCTCAGAATGTGATGTTATGGGGTCTATGGAACCTAGAACCTTTATTGTAAGGTATTTAGGAATTATACACCGTAGTTCACGTCACACACCAATAAGAGGCTGCCATATAGCTCAGAATGTAACGTCACAACCCCAGAATGTGATGTTACGGGCTATATGAAACCTAGAACCTTTACTGTAAGGTATCAAGGAATCATACACCATGGTCTACGTCACACACCAATAGAAGACTGCCACATAGTTCAGAATGTAACGTCACACCTCTAGAATGTGATGTCACGAGTTGTATAAAACTTAGAACCCTTATTGTATATCAACGTCTAGTAGGTTATAGGTAGTGGTTGATATAAGTTGAATAATATAAGTATGGTTCGTTGATCAAGATTGATAATAATAATAATAAAGAAATGCGTAGTGTGGTTAATGTATGAATATTGAATGCTTGACGTTGAATTATGGTCTCGTGGGAAGTAAAGTAATGTAGCATGGGTGTGTTTGAATATTTTGGGAAAACTAGTTGTATTCCTCATTGCGCGTTGCGCAAGTACAACAATGGCTTTTCGCGTCAGGTGTATCTAACTGAGACTCGTAGATTGGCAGCGACTGAATATAAGGCCTTGACAATCACTGCAACCAAAACATGAAATGAGAAAAGGTTATTAAATAGGTTAGACATGAGAAACCAAACTTTGGTTAAGTTTTTTTTCGTTTCGCTTTGTGTCATTAATCGCCAACCATGGTGCAAATTCTATCAACCACACATATATATTATTATACACGGAACCCAGATAAACTGAAGTGAAGTTAACAATCCAGCAAACAAAAAAAACATGAAAATTGGTAAGAAACTGATGAGTTACAATTAGTCAAATTCAACAAAATGACAAAAAAGTCAACACTTCTAACCTTGTCTTCCCTTCCTAGGTTGGCCTTCTTTTTTGCAACTATTGTCCCATAAATGAGCTTCATATCTACCTGTCTATCTATGCCTGGCATACATAAAAATACACAATGTAAAAAAAAAAAAAAAAAAGAAAAAACAAATAACAAAACAAAAACAAACCTTGTAAAGTCATACATGAGCCGCCTCTTCTATTTGTCAGGCAAAAGAAAGGAAATAACAAATAATGAAAACAAATAAAGTCATACATGAGCCGCCTCTTCTGTTTGTCGAGATTTAATGCCTTCAGCTTATCGTAAAGTCTTCTCAATACGGTAACTACCACCTAGGTTAATTTTATATATTTAATAAAAAGAAAAATCAAAGGTTAGTGATTATTTAACAGAAGAAATCATTGATATATGTACCTGATCAGCGAACGCTGAACGTTTGTCATCATGACACACGAGTTTTGTTTGATCAAGAAACATTATGTGTGTGTGTGTGTTTGATAAATTGATCTAGCAAAAGCTCAACCTTCTTGAAGAACTTGAACTTGGTATCTTCATCCATGTCACATTCTTTAGCCAGCATCTTTAAAAGTGAAAAACAGATAATAAGAACATAAGCGGACTTTCTGACACAACAGGAATCTAATGCGAATTTGTAGGTTTGAGTTTAGACTAAAGGCCACGAACACACTTAGACGAACATGTCACGTTCAGGTTGGTTCACAAGTTGACCCATTTGATTTTATATTTATTTACAAAAAAAATGTTTATTTTAGATAGAGAACAATAACACTGCAGAGGTCAATTGATCAGTAAGATTCAGTGAACGATTCCAGCTGTAACAAATCCCAGTAAACTACCAGCAGCAACCTATCAAGAAAGATCCTTATAATGCAACTGCACACATGTATTAAAACTTTAAATGTTCCTATTCTAGGGAATTTAAAAGCAATGTTTTGCTGACATGTGGAGGGGTGTGGCCAAGAAGTTCACGTAGTGGTCTACTATCAGCCAACGGATGTTCAGCAGGAAGGTTATAAACGATTTCATTTAGAAGCTGAGAATTTTGATGCATAAAAGATTTATATTACTATGGTTATAATGTTATTGTTCTTCTATTCATAATAACATTTGTAACATCTTCATTGAAGAAGAAAGTGCTAGCCCAAGAGATTGCACGCGATTCGATTTGCGTACCAGTTGTGACTCCTTCAACAACCAACCAGAGGAAATGTGTTTCGATCAAAGCAGTTTGAGTTGCCTTACAGTAAATGTTGACAAAGGTTGCAAGTCCCATTTAAAATGCATCAAATCCTCTAAATGAACCACACAGCTCACAACTTAAAAGCCTCCCCTATTACCTACCATTTCTGATCCACACAATCAACAAATAGATAAGACCTACAAAATCTCAAAGCATTAAAAAGGACAAAGCCAAACATCATAGCCCAATAGACAATAAAGACAACCAAAAGGTTAAAGGACAAAATTTGGGACAAAAACCAAAAAAAAAATAACAGCCAGTAACAAAAATTTAGAAAAAAAAGATAAAACATGCTTTACACAACAACGAAGGCAACTAAACTCGCAAAATTATCACCATCATACCTAAACAAAGAAAATAGCGAACGTTCATGAGCTTGATACTCAAAACAACAGGTGAATTAATAGTGTTAGTTCATAGTTTGGGATTGCTTATTGAAACTTTTTGGTTCCCTTATTCTTTAAACTGTACAAAGTCGCAAACACGGTACAAATCATAGATTCAAATTATAAAATGCACTTGAGTATCAAAATCCACATCATTCTAATCACCAGCTTCATTGATCAATTTGATTGTCATTTTTTTTAAGATTTTACTCCTTGTAAATACAATGATATTCTCATATTCCATATGCCTAATAACTATTTTGGTAAACTCTCATTAATTAATAAGTAAATCAAACACAATTAGAGACTGTTGACACTAAATAGACCATTAACAAATTAAAAGAACCACCTAGTTGTATGTGTTGTAGTTGTTATCTATCGTGTTTATTTTCCTGTAAAGCTTATATATGTAGGCAAAGCCATTGTTCTAATCCAGATGATCAACTCCACTTGCGAGCTAAGCTAAAGAAAAGCAAACACATGATGCATTTTAAGTTAATGAATTAACTGAAATCAGCATTGGCAAAGTACTTACTGGTATGATTTCACCAAGAGCTGTACCCCCGATCAAGCATCCCTTTTGGAAGTTCTTGTGATACACATTCAAGCCAAACATGGGTTTGAAGTCACGTTTCTCTACAACGCCTTTTTTCCCAATGCTCATCTCTTTCCCTTGTGTTGATAATAGCCACATGTTTAACTCCCTGTAATATGTTACAAACAAAAACAAATAGTTTTAAACATTTCGTAGAAACAACTAATAAATCAAACTAATTCCAAAAATCCACATATTAAACAAATAACATCTCCATTCTACTTAGTAATGTAGCAATTACATAAGGTTTTTTTTCCTCTTCTTGAGAAATAAATAAAGATAGATAACCGAAATACAATGAATCGGAGATTGAATACCTAATTAGGTCACTACCTGAATCGTTGAATTGCACAAACACGTCGTCGGGTTCTAAAACGGAACCGCCAATGACATCGTCACCGGCGCTCGCTCTCTCTCCAAGCGTTCCCCTTATTTCACCTCGACTTCTCCTAGTCACTTCATCCAACACATCTATAGGATCTGCAACGCAAGTCATAGTACCGACATAGCGTACCATCGGCCTAAATGACCACCGAATACCACCCGCCTTAGAACTACGCCAATCTCCGATAGTTATTACCCCATAACCATCACACATGGACCTCTGTTGACTAACAATAATAATAAATCCTAAAATTAGCACTATCATTTTATTAAATAAACAATTAAATAGGTATGAATCAGACCTAATCATGATGGAATGCCTATGGTAGGTTGAGAATTTGCTGGTTGACTGTTTGTGGAGACCGATTACTGAATTGTTGTAGTAGCTTCATGCGTTTTAATCTTTAACACCCAAGACTTTAAGGTCATGAACACCCTAATTTTGGCGTTCGTCACTGCATCAGTATTAAACCACCACTATTGCCGCCAGTCACCAGCGCACGACACGCCATCAATAATAACCATCACCCGTCAAAATCCACCACTCGCTCTACCTGTCCAACACCAGACCCACCAAGATTAGGTCTTGAATCCAACCCTAATCAACACATGCATCTCGAAATAGAACACGCATCTCGAAATTGAAAGCATAAGAGGAAGAAATTACCTTAGTCGACGGATGAAGATGTCCGGTGACCCCTTCGACGATCCCCCGTCTCTGCTTTCTCTTTCTGGCTTCAGGTCTCTCTCTCTAAAACTGATCATTCTAAAGGGAAACACAGAAAGTCGGATTAACAACCCTTAAAGATGGAGAAAAACAGGAGAATAACAGCTCATCGACGTGGATATGAAGGAAATAAAGACGGTAAAATCGTATCTAGGTTAAGAATTGGTAACTTACAATGCAGATGGGCAAACGAATCGATGAAGAGGCTGTTGCATAATAATGAACGCGATTCACAGAAACCCTAGCCGCCGCCGCCGCTGGTGGAGACCACCATGTCCGTCGACACACACATACTCTCTCTCTCTCTCTCTCTCTCTCTATATCGCCTTCTCTCTGGCTCTCTCTCTCTCTGGTGTGGTGTGGATGATGATTTAGATTGACCAAAACTTGACACGTTGTGTTTAGGTGGCAACTACTCCTGCCAAATGACCAAAACAGGTTGCCTAATACAGAAAATTACAATAATACCACAAAATACTGTTTAAATCCTAAGGCTAATTATTATAGTATAATTCATAACGTGATTACATGTGATAACATTACGATGATATCGACGTGTATTTTACATTGGTAGGAAACTATTAAAAAGAATATTGGCACTGGTATTCAATGGCGGAATTTCATACGGGCCTGACCGGGCCCCGGCTCACCCAGCCTTTTCGCTTCGTAGTGTAAAGTTTACTTAAAATTTTCGAAAAAATTTATATGTATTGAGTCCAGCCCTACCAAGTTTTACGTTCAAGATCCGCCATATTATTTGGTCGTGTCAGTTCGATTTTGTATAGTTCAAGACAGTACAAGTATGTATCGTACTGATACTTGGTATAGTGTTTTCAATCAAAATTTATATTATTGGGAAATGCTAAAACCGAAAATCATAAAAATGAAAACTGTTTTTGTACGTATGTTGTTCGGTTGGTATCGAAACAATGTCAGTTCTCGGTATAGTTTAAGAGGCTGAGAGTTATAGGACAAAATGACAAATGTTGGGCAGGGTTCTAGTAATGGTTTAGAGGGTTCTAAGAATGGTAAAGAGGCTGCAAGGTTGAACTTAAATGAGCCTGTCATTGAGTCTGGTTTTATAGATGGATTTAACTTTGATGATATTGACTTCTCTAGTGTATTTCCACATGGTGAAAATGTGACTCATAATGAGGGTGATATTGAGAATGAGGGTGATATTGAGAATGAAGGTGAAGGTTCTGGTGAGGATGATGAGGAGTCTAGTGAAGATGATGATTCTCAAGACAATGATTTCAAGTTGGATAAGGCTGATGAAATTGAAGAGCTTGATGTTGATATGAGGGACTTCAGTACTTATGTGGATGATGAGGAGGAATATGTGGGCAGGGTCAATGCACCAAACCATGATAGTGATAAAATTGATGACCTTTTAGCTGGTGAGCACATGAGCTATGAATCATTTGACAGCTTAACTGATGAATCCATGGATGATTTTAAGACCAGAAGGAGTCAAAAGTTGAGGGAAATCAGGCACAGGCAAAAGGTTAGTAAGTGTTTACTTTATCTGCTATTTTTATTTACTTGTTAACTAGTGTTTGAAATAATTTCATTTTATCATTTGTAGGGGATGTCAAACATACAAGATGCAAGATTTTATGTAGGACAGACATTTGGATCTGCAGAGGCAGCCAAGAAACTGATTAGAAAACATACCATACAAACTAGAAGGGAGTTATCTTTCTTAAAAAATGATAAGGTGAGGATTATATATAGTATGTTGTGAGGGAAGTGTGCCTCAATATTATGACAACCAAGGTGATGGGCCTAGTAATACAAGTGTTAAACAAAAGGACAAAGATAAAAAAAGGGCCAATCCACCAAAAGTTCAAAAAAGGCCCAGCAAAAAAGGGCCAGTCAAGGGGACAGGGAGAATCTTTTAGTGGGGCATCAGCAGAAGTTAGGCCACTAAGTGCAAATGCACTTTACTGTAAGCAAAGAAATGAGAGGCTTCAAAAAAGGCTCTGTCCTTATGTGTTGTACATCTCAAAGGAAGATAAGGCTGAAACATGGAAGGTCACAACTTACAAACCTAAGCATACCTGTCTACAATCAAGAGAAAGTCTGCATTTCACTTCCAAGTTCATGGCTGAAGATCAAGGTGTGATTAACCTTGTTGAATCTAACCCAGAAACTAAAATCAAAACCATTCAGGAGGAGCTGGCCAGAAAATATGAAATAAGGGTTTCAAGAATGAAAGCATTTAGGGCAAAGAGTTTTGCTAAAAAGAAAATTCAAGGTGATTATAAGGTACAGTATGGAAGGTTAAGGGATTATTTCATGGAGTTGATGAATGCAAACCCAAACACAACTGTCAAGATTGAAGTTGCATCTGCTTAGGTCCTTTGAAGCAAGGTTTTAAAGCATGTAGAAGGCCATTGTTAGGATTAGATGATGCTTTTTTGAAAGGTCCTCACCAGGGTCAAGTATTGGTTGTTGTTGGACAAGATCCTAACAATGGAATTTATCCATTGGCTTATGCAATTGCAGAGTCAGAAACTAAGGATTCATGGAGCTGATTTCTAGAATGCCTTCAAGATGATCTGGATCTTGACAAAGACTCATACTTTACTTTCATTTCAGATAGACAGAAGGTAATAATTATGTGCATTACTTAATCATATACTTTAGATTATTTAATGTTTGTAGTTGATGAGTGAATTATTCATGTTAAATAGGGTCTCATCCCAGCTGTTGCAGAAGTATTCCCTGCTGCAGAACACAGGTTCTGCCTTAGGCACATACATCAGAATATGAAGATAAAATGGAGAGGTCAAGGTTTCAAAGATGCCTTATGGGAATGTGCAACAGCAACAACAGGTAATACCATTGTGTCCAACAGTTTCATATGCCTTAGGCACTTTACTGATTGTTTGATATTATTTTGCTGTCCAATAGTTCCTTAGTTTGCTGACAAAATGGAAGAGTTTAAGAAGTTTAATCTGGAAGCTTATAACTGGTTTGCAGCCATACCACCACTGAATTGGTCTAAGTCTCACTTCACAAGTATATTATTCATATAGTAGGTACTAAGCATGTTTGAATGCTTGAATTCAATGTAATAATATTATTGTCTTGGTTTATTCATTTGATAGGTAGAGCACGTTCTGATATTTTAATCAACAACATTTGTGAGTGCTTTAATTCAAAAACTGTGGAAGGGAGGGAAAAACCTATAATATCTTGCTTAGAATACCTAAGGGAGTACTGCATGAAAAGGATTGTACTTGTGATGAAGGTCCAAGATAAGTGGCATGGCCCACTCACACAAAGGTTACAGAAATTTTTGAAGACATTAAAAAGGCAGCAGCAAATTCCAATGTTAAGTGGTGTGGTGATACTAGGTGGTAGGTCCAAGGGACTAGGGGTTAGTATGTGGTTGATATTGAAAAGAGGGAATGCAGTTGCAGGAGGTGGGAAATTAGTGGAATTCCTTGCAAGCATGCAGTTGCTGTTAACTGGGATATGGTTGTTCACAAGCAACAAGTTGGGCCACCAGAGTCATGGGCACATCCATGTTATTTTACTACTACTTGGAAAGAAGTTTACTCCTACAAGATTGGTCCAATAAATGGTGCAACCATGTGGCTAAAAAGTCCATACCCTACAACAATTATCCCACCAGCAAAACATAAACAAATAGGCAGGACTAAAAAGAGAAGGAGGAAAGACCAGGTTGAAGTTCAAGACATTGCTGAAAGTCAAGGGAAACTGTTAAGGAAGGGTGGCACTGTAACTTGTGGGAAGTGTGGTGGTAAAGGGCACAATAAAAGAAGTTGTAAGAATGTTGTTGTTGGTGATCAAGGTGCTGGGGATCAAGGTGCTGGGGATCAAGCTGCTGCTGGGGATCAAGCTACTACTGGGGATCAAGTTGCTGATGCTGGAGTTTAACTTTACTTTTATGCGTAAGTTAATGGGTTGTGTTAAACATTGTGGCTGATATGTTTGCCACCATTTTGGTTATGTACTAGACTTAACTAGTTGGTTTAGGATGTTAATTATGTTGGCTGATCATGGTACTAGACTTTTGGGTAGTTTGACTTAATGATCATGGTGGTTATGTACTAGACTTAAGTAGTTGAATTGTGTATGTTGGTTATGCTTCTTATGTTAATGGATTGTGTATGTTGGTTAATGTTGGTTTCTGATCATTTTGACTTTTGGTATTTGACTTTTTTAGTAGTTTCACTGATCATGGTGGTTTGCATTTTGGTTGATTATTTTGGTTAGTTGACTGCACATGTTTGCCACCATTTTGATAACATGTTGTCTGATCAAGGTTTGCAACCATTATGCTAACAATATAACATTGTCATTTGGACTTTTTGGTCAACATTTGGTTTGTGGTAGTTTTGTGAACCAATTTATTGCACATTTACTTTATTCAACATTTGGTAGGTAGACATCTTCATTTTTTTGGTCAGTTAGGTGTGGTTGTAGGACAATGTTGTCTTAATTGTGGTTGTTGCACAATGTAGTTGCCATAACTGACTATATTCAATAACCAAACTCACATTTGTATTCAAAAGTCCAAAATTTCATTAACATTTACCATTCATATACAAATTTCATTACAAAAGATTGACCATTCATCATCCTACCATTCTACCATCCTGCCATCCTACCATTCTTACTTAAACATCAACATTCCAAGTCCCAATCCTAATAACATCACAAGTACAACAATCACTCTGTTCTTCCTCTCGATTTGAGCTTCAAGTTCCTCCCTTTGTTCATTTGCCATGTTTCTTGCTCTGAGTAGCCCAGGGATGATGATACTAGCACGTTGACACATAGGAGGGTCAACCCAACCAAGAAATCGTGGGCACATTCATCCCTTTGTGTGACAACCGGCAAAATTAAGGTAATTCCGTACTAATTAATTAATTGTAACAAACATAATTAAGTGCAAATTCATGTTAATTGTTTAACTGATGCCTTAGAGAATAGCAAATTCCCCATAAGATGCATAGGGATGCACATGTTTAATGTTGAAGCACGACGAAATCGCGTGCGAATAAACTTGTCCGGAACGGACGTTGGTGATTACCCGGTAAAATTTAAATAAACGAAAATGATCCTGGACACCCAGGATATAAAATAAAGGGTATTTTCATGAAATAGAATGTGTTTTGGAACTCCAAAACCATAGATGAAAACTCTAAATACAAATCTCCCGGTAACGAATAAAGTGCGCGTACCGCACCCGATACAAGTATAACTTATAATTTCACCCAATCAAAGCCTAAATAACTTACCAACACTTAAACTAGGCTATGTTTAAGGGTTATTTAAGGCTATTATGATGTCCGGATAACTCATAATTAAAAGCCGAATAAAACCCGAACGAAACCCGAACTTTATGTTTAAATCTTAACACACTAGTTAGTAGATATTTTTGTTGAATGGACCCTACAAAAATCCCAACCCAACCGTCCCCCATCCCATAACCATGTCCAAAATCTTTTTTTTTTTTGTACAAACTAATACTTAAAGATCTAGGAAAGATTAGGAGGATATGGATGAAGATTTAAGAATGGATTGTGTGTCCTTGTAAGATCTACAAAATCCTCCAAACTCTTGCATAGAAATCGGCCAAACACCCTCATAATATCTAGCAAGATCATTCCTAGTACCATTGTTCCATAATATAAGGGATTTGAAATCTAAAGTTGGATATTATGTATCTTATATAATCTTGGATAGATTTATAAATATATGAGATACAACACATGATAAACACAAAAGAAAAACTCCTTCTTCTTCTTCCTTGAGCTGTTAGCCTACAACCACACACACATATCCATTTTCAAGTTTCTAACACTCCAAAATTCATCCATAAACATCCATTTCCAAATCCCTAATTGTGTGTTTCAAGCTTGGAGCTTAACCACCTTGGAAGAACACACTAAACCCCTTCAAAATCAAGTGTTTTATTAGCTTCCCTAGCCTTGTGCTAGTTGTAAGTATTCTTGATCTTGTTCTTGTCTTTAAAAGTTTATGTTTTGATGTTTTAAAAGCAAGTTGTACACAAGTTTTTATCAAGGTTTTAAACATAAGTTATGATGTGTTTTATCAAACCAGAATGGACCTTAAAAACCTGAATGTTGGCCGTAGATGGTGATGGATGTTGTAAGATTGTTGAAATTTATAAAAAGTTACATAATCTTGTTTAAAACCATGATCAAAGCAAAGGTTGTAAATGTAACTTGAATACATTTAAAAGTGGTTTTGATCATCTTAAAATGATCATCTAAGACCTAATATTGTGTTGATCTTGTGAGAAAATGAAAAATATAAAGTTTACATATTGTAAGATTTGGACATAAAGTGATCAAGTTGGACAAAATGGACATAATACACACAAATACACACATTATTGTTCTAAATGAGGTCATTATGGACTATGGATAATGTTGAATCATAAAAATAATCTATCATGACAAAGATGACAACATAAAGTTTACTAGTTTAGTAGAAAATTGTCATTTTTGAAAGATTGAGAAGAAAAATGTAACTTTTAAAAGTTAAAGGACTATTTTGGTAACTTTAGAAGTTAAGGGGCATAAAATGTCATTTTTAGAAACTTGCATCTAAAAATGTAACTTTGGAAAGTTTGGTGTCAAAAGTGTAAAATGTTGACTTTCCAAGGTTAGTTGTATAAATGGTAGCAAATTTACAAGTGTATATCTTGTATAAAAATATTTTTATAAGGTTTTATAAAAATATAAATTTCCTAACCTGTTGGAAAAGTTAAAAAACAAAGGTTCTTATAATAATGTTAAATAAATTAAAAACTTGGTGAAAACTTGTACAAAAATGGACACTTTTATATAAATGGGAATATAAAAGTGTTGGAACATTTTTATGTGTAAGTAACAAAGTCTTTGTATTAAAAATACAAATGTATTTATAAACTTCCAAGTAAAAATATGTAGAAATTAAAGGGATGAACAATTTCAAGAATACATATTGTTGGAAACTTGGAAAAATTAACAAAATATATACAAGATTAAGTGAATCGAATATGGACGTGTTATGACGTGTTAACGGACTAAGACGTAAAAACGGACGAATAAGTATTTGTATTATTACGTCTAATGTGGAGATAAAAACATATATTTTAAGGACTTAAAATATATAATTTGGGTAAAAATATATAACACTTTCCTAAGTGTTGGAAATATATTCGTGGGAGAAAAAAACGTAAACAATCTAACGATTAAACGTTTAAAACAAGCATATGGGCTTGACAATGAAAAATATATTATCAAATCGATAAGATCCTAGTATATTTATTTAATGGGAAAGTAAATATACGGTAAATTGAGTCGAATTGAGTATTGAGAACGTTATGTCGAATCGACAAGATCCTAGTATATTTATTTAATGGGAAAATAAATATACGGTAAAGTGAGTCGAGTCGAGTGTTGAAAATATTGTATCGATCGAAAAGATCTTAGTGTAATTATTTAATGGGAAAATAATTATACGTCAAGTGAGTCGAGTCGAGAACGATATTATACAAGTTAATTAATATTTATGGAAATATAAGTGTAACTTGTAACAAGGGTAATCCATCACCAACGGACCTAGGACATATGTTTAATTTAAACGGGGAATTATATGTAAATAGTGGTGTTGGGAGTTGGGTGTACAACTTGCCGGAAAAAAACACACGTTATAGACTTAGTGACTTACACGCACTAGGACGTTCGTAGGTGCTTGACCTCGGACTTGCTATTCTCTGCTATTTGATTGCACGTTGTACTTCAGGTGAGTTTCACGGCCCCTCTTTACTGTTTTATTTGGGGGAAAGATATGTTTGTCAAATGTTGTCACATGTTGAAATGTTTTCAAAGGTTAAAATGTGATGAATGGCATGATGAGTACTTGGGTTTTGTTGTGTGTTCGCCACTCGGGGTTGAGTCCTCGCTACTGTAACCATTAATTCAGGGGCATGAAACCGAAGGAATATTGGGATAGTACTATTGGTGCCTGACAAGGCCCACCCCTAATCGATAGCGTCGATTATGCATCGGTGTATGCCTGGGGTGCACGTATTCTGAACTAAGTTGTTATTTGCCGAGAAACAACTTGTGATCGCGGGGCATATTTATTAGTCTTGGTTTGGTTATGGGCTCAAGGGATTGCTCATCATCATAGTTTTGTAGGAGCTAGCTACTCCTTGCAAAGGCCACAAAATGTGTAGGTTTCGCACATGTTGTAAAAATGTTGTTATGAAACTAAAACCTGTGAACTCACCAATATTTTATATATTGACGTCCCTTTTTAAACATATCTTTCAGGTAACTAAGTGCTGATTAGATATGAGGCTAGTGCGGTGGAATACGGGATGTCGGATACTTGTCAGGGTTTCATCTATTGTTACCATCGGGTTGGAACATAAACGGAAACACCCCATATTGAAACTTAATGTTCGTTGTTTTATGTAATGTTTTGAAATGTGATACTCCGTTTCGACATCTTAATAAATTGATCTTTTCTAATTAAATATAGTTTGTGTTAATCTTGACTTTGATATGCTTTCGAGCGTTGCGCCACGTGTTTCCGCCGTTGACGTGGTGTGACACTTTGTTACAAGGTTTCGTATCAGTTAAAAAAAAGGAGATGGAGATGCTTACCGGATCAAGACAGCAAAGGAAACGACGCCCTGGGTTGTTATCAGTCCAAGATGTTCGAACAATAGCTAGCTAATTTCCCACACCTGCAAGTCGCCATTAATGAACACCAGAGAAGGGAGGAAGAAGGTGGTTAATTTTTTAGGGAAATTAGGGTTCATCAACCCCTCAACTTTATTTATAAACGAATGATATAAAATTACCTAATTACCCTCACGTGGGAGGCACGTGGGAGGCACGTGTGGTGAGTTAACGTTGAAAACTAACGGCACAATCAGGCAAAGACTGTTATTGTTATAGAAAAACCAACAAACAGGATCACTCGAGTTTTAATTATAAACATTTAGGATCAAGTATGTAATTAGCAATGTCTAAAGACCAAGTGTACAAGATTGGGAAACCACGGGGACCAACCAAGCAATTCACTCGAATTTTTATGTGAGTTTTTGAGTTGAATTCAATTTTAAGATTTTTGAACTACTCCGATCTGAAAATCTATTTCGAAGTATATATGTACGTATTTTAGTTTTTAATAGATTATCATATAGTTAATTTATCTTATATGTGTATATATTTGTAACCTTTTTCCAAATAATTTCAGAGAATATAATCTTCGTTGACATATTTCTATATACCATCAAAATGTCCCACAGGCCACAACCAAGTCAATCGGTACGTTGGTTTTGACTTGTGGTTTACTGATTTAGGACATTGTTTTTGGATGTTTATCGTTAATTATTATCAACTTAACTTTTATATATTTTTTCTCCTAGTTCTTGTTTGGTCACATAAAAGCTTCGCTCACAGTTTTATTCACACACCATAACAAAAACAAGTTTGCGGATTATGTTTGGTCACAAGTAACTTCTTTAAGGTTAGATCTAAAAATTGTCACTTTTGCCAAACCACACTAACCATTTTAGTAATAAACTCGCAATTATTTAAAAAAAAAAACTAAGTTGACAAGTATATTTTTCTTAATTTCTCATTGAGATATGATTAATACATAATCATTTTTAAGTATAGAATCGCTATAAGAAAAATACATTTGAATCTATTTATTTAGGTGCTGTTTGTTTTTTCTGCAGGAGGCAGACATCTGCAAGAGAAGAGGTGGACCAAAGGTCCGCAGTCTGCAAGAAGAAGACTGTTTGTTTGTTAACGTCTGCAGGCTGCTGAAATAAACTTAAATTTAAATAAACTGAGTTTTTACAGCAGTCTGGTGGTAGACGGTGGTGGTGGTGGGTGGACCGTGGTGGTGTGGACCATGGTGGTGGTGGGTGGTGGGTGGTGGGTGGAGGGTGGACGGTGGTAGGTGGTGGTGGTGGTGGGTGGTGGTGGTGGTGGGTGGCGGTGGTGATGGACCGTGGTGGGTGGTGGTGGTGGTGATGGACCGTGGTGGTGGTGGGTGGTGGTAGTGGTGGTGGGTGGACGGTGGACGGTGGTGGTGGTGGTGGTGGGTGGTGGTGGTAGTGGACGGTGGTGGGTGGTGGTGGTGGACGGTGGTGGTGGTGGTGGTGGGTGGTGGTGGTGGTGGTGGACCGTGGTGGTGGTGGTGGTGGTGGGTGGTGGTAGTGGTGGTGGACGGTGGCTAGTGGTGGTGGTGGTGGTGGTGGTGGGTGGTGGTGGGTGGTGGTGATGGACGGTGGTGGTGGTGAACGGTGGTGGTGGACGATGCTAGGTGGTGGTGGTGGGTGGGTGACGGTGGTGGTGGTAGTGGGTGGTGGTGGTGGTGGGTGAGGAGAAGAGAAGAGAAAAGACCTTAGAAGACTTTGGTCCAAGTCTGCACCAAGAAGAGGTCAGGAAGAGCTTTTGGAGTGAAATGTCTTCCGAAAAACAAACAGTCTGTCCGCCCTAAACGTCTGCCCGCGTCTGCGCGGTGCAGACAAAAGAGGTCAGAAATGCTTTTGGGAGAAAAACAAACACCACTTTAGTAATTCAATGAGAAAAAAAAGAGTATGGAATGTATTAGAATAGCCCCAATAGAGCAAATATGACAAAGACGTGGTAGTGAGGTGGTGTGCGGAAAGGCGTGACAACATTGGAGGTGGCCTATACTTTGGTTTTCGTCCATAGTCATATGGATTTTTAAATGAGAGAGTAAACTGAATTAGCGAGTCACTTTCTCTTTTAATTTTTTTAAATAACGTTTGAAAGCGTATGTCATTAGGCACCGCTAGAGCACTATCAATTCGGTTTTATGTATTCCTATTTATGTTTGCATCTCTATTCATTATATTGTTATTTTTTAGTTTTTCTTTAAATTACTTACTAGGTTATTTTCCTATATGATACATGGATTGTACAATTTAAATTTAAATTTAATATGTATAAATATATAAATGTAACTAATATAAATTAAATTACATATTATATTAAAAGTATTTTCTTTTAAACAACAGACAAAAATATAAAATTCATCAGCCTATAAATAATTTATTATAAAAAATCACTTTCATGTAAAACTTTTTTCAAAATTTTTAGAATATATATTCCATACCATGACTGGTATCTTTTAGATTGCAGATACAACAAATCAAAGATAATAAGAGTAATGATGTTTAAACTAAGATGTAAAAAATGTAATTAACTTAAAAATACGTCCTCATCCGTTAAAACCATCTCAATCGAGTATCATTCATTTTGGAGCTTGATATTATGTTTCTTCCAAAGCCTAAATACTTAACCTTGAGTATATAATCATTTAATACGGAAGTAACCAAGCATATTTAATTTGGTATTAAATCAAATATTAAAAACTAATGCGGATTTATTTATTTATTTTATGTTACTTGTTTAGAAAAATATGAAAGTCTCACATAAGTTAAACTAAATACATTGTGTTACTACTAGATTGTTTATTTCTACTTTTGAACTAATATTAACATCTAAAATCAAATTATATTGCTCAAAGCATAGTTAACATCTACAAAAAATAATAAATTCCAGTAATAATAAAACTTAATAATTATTTGCCAAACGTAGTAAAACCTAATACTAGGCAACAGGCGTGGAGTGAATTTGTAATTGTTATTTTTTTTAAAGTGATCGTTGTAAATTTTGAACTTTCAAATTAATGACAACCCCAATAACGGTTGAAAAAAAAAAATTAAAATCAACAAACTAAATATTAAACAAAAACTAAACAACATTAATATATTAAACATAATACAAATATTAAAAGTATATAAACACACAATTATTTTAGGAAAAACATAATTAAAGTACAAAACATAATTATTTAACCTAACACAATAATTACCATGTCGAAACATGGTTGAATTTTTTTTGCGGGTACCTATCGACATAGTTGACTTGTGTGAGCTCGATGGCCAAATCCTCGACAAGATTTGGGTGCTCCCTCATGGTGACTGCAAATAGGGTGTTCCACTAATCACACTTTTTTGTTGAGATCCGTCCACTTTCGTTGGAGCGACTCAATGGTGCGGTCGTTTTCACCGACTAGTTGCGTAACTCCATCAAAACGCAGTTCCAAAACGAGTTATCCACCGAAAAGGCGGCGACGGTTTTGTTATTGCTGAATAGGATTGTTTTGGGCTTCTTGGTAGGACACCACAAACGCTATCTCCTCTTATTCGTTCCAACGTGTTATTTTTTAGTGGATTTAGGGTAATCGTGGGTTTATTTAAGGAAAAATGATGAGGATGGTTGGTATTTATAGGGTATCCGTGGTGATTGGGTTTAAAAACCAACCGTTGGCTACGATCATATTACTGTTATGCCACAGTTGGTGTTAAGTTTTAATTTGCATTTATTATTTTTTTAATGAAAAATAAATAAACGAATTAATGAAGTACTGCCTCTAAATTTTTGTTTCACAATTGATACAGATTCAAACGCGACCGCTCCTAGGGATGAGCATATTGCACCGAATGCCGAACCGATACCGATCCCGAACCGATCTCATACCGAACCGAGGGTGTTCGATGCCATACTAATCCCGTACTGATACTGAACCTATACCGTATGTTTTCGGTATCAGGTTTTAAGAGTTTTCCGAATTAGTATTTTCGAGATCGGTATCAGCCGGGACCAATCCCGTCCCGAGTTCGTCCTAAGCGCTCCTGTCCAACCAAACTGCGGGCTAGTTTGTTATGTAAAGTATTCGCAACAATCCCATTCCCAAACCCACAGTACACACTATTTTATTTTATCTTCTTTAAAACCTTTGCATACATATTCTCTCCATAGTCGCCGCCCCTCAACACCAACTGTTCTACACCGATTTCTGTAAGCTCTTTATCCAATTAAACTTCACATACAACAATTGTTTCTATTGATATAACTTTAATGATGTATTTGCCTTCATTTATCCCTTTTTTTATGTTAAAAAAACTAGGGTTTGTTTGTTTGTTTAATTACCTTTATTACAATTTTTTCTACTTAGGGTTTATAGTTTACATTTGTATAGTACAAAACAACGGAGTTATGTGTGTTATTGGTTTGACTTTAAGGTAGATTTGTTAATAGTATACACATTGTTTTGTAACATACAATTAATTTGATGTGTATTGGCTTACTGTTTTTATTTGTTGTTGTTTTTACTGATTGTTTTACTAGCAAATTGTGATATGTTGTTGACTGTGAAAGGTTAAAATATGGTGTTTTTGTTTTGTTAGAAAGTAAGAAAGGAAGAGAAAGGATGTTGGATATTAATCTGTTTAGGGAGGAGAAGGGGGGAAATCCCGAAATTATACGCGAGTCTCAGCGCCGTCGGTTTGCAAGTGTCGAAATTGTTGATGAAATCATTCAACTTGACAAAGAGTGGCGGCAACGTGAGTTTTTTTGTTTTACTTTGATTGTTGTTTTGGAATTGACAATGCATACGCAATTATCGGTTTTGTTTTTTTCATGTTTTGATTTACAGGACAGTTTGAGCTCGAACAGTTGCGAAAGGACTTTAACAAGATTAACAAAGAAGTAGCTAAACTTCGGATTGTAAGTTCTTTTTATAGATAATTTATATTTTTATTATGATGTTTATAGTTTTTATGATGTTTATAATAGTGATTATTAATATGTTCCAAAAACAACTGGAATTTCTTTTACTAGTTTAATTTTATATGAGGTTTTAATCTGCTTATATTATGTTTGGGTTGAATAGTTTTTCTTTGAAAATTTAATAACTCACTAAATAATAATGTATTAAAACATAATATAAATATAATGTACAAAGTATTTATGAATTCATTTTATTCTCACAAGCCAACTAAGCATGACCATGGAATGTACTGATCTATATCATGACTACGCAAAATTGCAAGCCACATGTGGCTTAGTTGATAAATTAAACTGCAATCTCGTGTGTGACTCTTGTGATATTAATCATCATGATTTTGCATTGCCAAAAACAAAAATAGTCTGGAGGAGATGCGAGTGCCCTGATAAAAAATACAGAGGAAAACAAGGATTCAACTGCAAAGAAACAAGCAGAGGTTCAGGAGGCATATACGGCATTATGTTCAAAATTGGAGACAGTTGGGAATCTCGTGCATGATTCAGTTCCTGTTAGCGATGATGAGGTTGGCATACTTTTTTGTAATACATGTTATGTTCATAACAATGATTATCTTCCATCCATTATGCATATTGTGCATGGTGGTTGTATTACAATATTGCCCTTGTCTTACCAATGCCCAATTTAGGCAAACAATGCTGTTGTCCGGACTTGGGGAGAGAGAAGAGAAGAGGCAAAGCTGAAAAATCACGTTGAGCTTGTGGAACTTCTTGGAATTGCTGATCTGAAAAAAGGTATTATAATGATTTGACTCGATAGTGTCTTTTCGTGGTTTATTGTTTATGTTTTGATGTTGGGATTTCTGAGCCATACGTGTATGCAATCTATGGTCATTCTTTTTGCATCGGTTTATCAGTTCATGGTAGAGTTGGCAAAACGAGCGAGTCAAGAGGTTGGGTAACAGGTCAAAGTAGTTCTGGATTAAAAGGAGTAACTTTCAAGTTTTTATCATGGTCAAAATGGTTTAGGTTGGGTTGATCCGTCAGCCTCTTTTCCCCTTTTGCCTTGAATTTGTTAAATAATTGATTCTTTAGACATGTTTACGAAACTGCAATTTAAGATAGTAACCTAATTATTTTGGATAAATAAATTTAAGATGTCGCTAGTATTTAAATACACGTGAGCCATCTTATTTAGACAACTCTTCAAAGTTAATGTTTTTGACTTGTCATAAATGAAATGTAACCCAAAAGGGCCAAAATTCCTACGTCTCTAGATGCAAATTTTATTAACTTCATAATCATTTTGTCACCGAGTTTGTGCTGTATTGCCGCAACTTCTTGTAAAAATATGTAGCTAATGCATCTCAACTTTTGATATTCAGGGGCTAATGTTGCGGGTGGTAGAGGATATTATTTAAAAGGAGATGGTGTGCTTTTAAACCAAGCTCTTATAAATTTTGGTCTTGCGTTTTTGGGGAATAGGAAGTACACACCATTGCAGACCCCGTTCTTTATGAGGAAAGATATAATGGGAAAGTGTGCTCAGTTGGCACAATTTGATGAAGAACTTTACAAGGTAACATGCTTGTGGATTTTGGGGAAATATATAAATGTACAATGTATAAATCAAGATGCCGACATGCCGTTTGCAGTCATCGAATTTTTCTTAATCAATCAATAATCTGATTTTTATATTGTATGGGTGTGATGAGTAATCACTTAATTTTGTAGTTGATATGTTATGAGTAATATATGTTTTTTTAATTATAGGTAACGGGTGAGGGAGATGACAAGTATCTGATTGCGACTGCTGAACAACCCCTATGTGCTTACCATTTAGAGGATTGGATTCATCCAACTGAGCTACCATTAAGGTCTAGGCGATACCTTTAATATAAAAAATAATCGGTTTAATTGTAAGATCATCTCCGATGTCTGCATCGAAACATCAACATCGTGTAAAATTTTGGCCCTACACTATTTACACTAACTTCAGTGTAAAACTATCGTCACACCAAATTTTATAATTCTATATACAAATAAAAACACATATTTTCTCTTTTTGGTTGTAGTAATGTTGGAATATTTTTTCAGATATGCTGGATATTCCTCTTGCTTTCGTAAAGAGGCTGGCTCGCATGGGAGAGACACTCTTGGAATCTTTCGTGTTCACCAGTTTGAAAAGGTTGAACAGTTTTGCCTGACCAAACCAACTGCCAATGAATCTTGGGAAATGCATGAAGAGATGATAAAAAACTCTGAGGAGTTTTATCAGATGGTAAGTGTTTCGTAAATGCATTATATAAATTTTTATCAGATGGTGGTGTCTCTGCTCCTAGTTATATACCAATATTGTATTTATTATATTGGAAATCACCCTGCAAAATGGTAGCGGTAGAGATGTATAAGTGGGCCTGGGTTGGAGACAAGCATAGGCCTGGGCTGAAAAGCATGGTCCCTTATTATTATTAAGCTTGAAAGTTGGCTAAATTTTGATTCAAAAGCTTGGTTAGACCCTATTCTAGGCAAATTCCAGCTGTATAGGACTAAAGGATTGGTTAGGTTCTAAAGGTTCAGTCTTGGGGGCTGTTATAATGATCCCAAATGTAGTTATTCTGTAAAATCCTAATTTGGTTTAGACTTTGGAGCAAATGTCATAGAAATTAGAATAACAATCTTGGTTTAAAAAAGCGTGAAGCGCTTTGAGGCATTTAGGTCTCAAAATCCGAGCCGTGAGGCATGAGGCGAGAGCCTCACGTATGGGAGTTGTTGCTCTATGTACAACCAAAAAAGCCTCGAGTATAGTCAAAAGCTAAATATGTCTCATTCCTTTTACATCTTGGCCTTTTCTTTGTCATGTAAAACATTAATTATCTCTTCATCCCTTTGGTTGTTTCTATGTATTACCCTCCTACGAACCCAATCTTGACCAATTTTGACCCAGAAGTCCTGAAGTGCTGCCTCAAAGCCCTGAGGCGTTTTCCTTACCGCCTCGAGTGCCTCATGCTTAGGCGCCCCTGAAGCGCTATTTTTAAACCAAGATAATGATGTGCCTTCTTCTTAGGTCTGTTTCAATGGTTTAAAGTTTCTTTCTCGATTTATTTTGGTAATTATAACCCATTGAACATTTTAAATTGCTGATATGGCATTTTCTATTCGGTAAATGTCTAGTTTTACTTTTATCTTTTCTTTGGTTTTGTAATTAAAGTTTGGAGATATTAAGGGGTTTGGTTGATGTGTATGTATAGAAGATATATATGCATGCACCTGTACATACGTAAACATGGTTTTATGCATATAAAAGGACATGATTTACCGTTTAGAACTTGTTTTCGCGCTCTTTTAACCTGGTCTTAATTTTTATGAATTTTTTATTTGACAGTTGAAACTGCCCTACCAAGTGGTGTCGATAGTCTCTGGTGCTCTAAACGATGCTGCAGCAAAGAAGTATGACCTGGAAGCATGGTTTCCTGCATCCAAAACTTACAGAGAACTTGTTTCTTGTTCAAATTGCACAGATTACCAGTCGAGAAAATTGGAAATCAGATATGGACAAAAGAAGGTTTGTTATTTCTTGTTATTTCAATATTATCTTATATATACATGCTTCATTAAAATGTTTGTATAATAATTTCTCTTGTAATCAAAGTCAACGCCTACTTTTTTTTTATGAAATACACAAAATTGTTGGGTCAACTTCATGTAGTGAAAGGCGCGTGCCAAGGCCAGGCAAGGCACACCAAGAATACCTTGCGCAGTCAAAGGTGCTCTGGCGACATTCTGGCCAGATTCGGCCAGCTTTAGCAAATTCTGGCTAAATTTTGGTTCTAGCTGCTAATACCGGTTTAGAGTCTTTTTGGTTCAACACTTACTGGTTTAGAGTCTCTTGCCCAGTCGGGCCTCTTATTGGCTCAACACATAATGGTGCATAGGTTGCCAAACAGCCCCTTAGTAACTAGGAATAAAAATGTAAATCTGTTTTCAATATTTAATTATTTATACTCAAATGACTTTTTCTGTTCATGTAAGTCAACCAGACATTGTAATGGAATGCAATGGGTTCTCCAACCATATTTGCTTATTTTATGAACATAAGTCTTATTAATATTAATATTATTATTATTATAATATTTTTACTTCATTTGCAGGGCAATGACCAGACGAAAGCAATACTGCCATCTTTTAAACTCTACCCTGACAGCAACAGAGAGGACTCTTTGCTGCATTCTTGAAAACTACCAAACAGAAAAAGGTGTTGCAATTCCGGAAGTTTTACAGCCATTTATGGGTGGCAAGACTTTCTTGGATTTTCTAAAGAAGATCAAAAAATGAAGATGAGATGCCTAGTCTCTTCCCATTGAAAAAGATATCCGAATTTAACGGGTTTTTTTTATGTTACAAGACAGATAGACATTTCTGTTTGTCATTTTGTTAAAACTGCTTGTTTTAAAGTTATTATTGCTACTTGTTTTGAATATACTCTGATTCTGATGACCCGGAATGATACATTATGCTCTGAAAGTTTTGATAAATTTCCTTTTTTGTCGCCGTGCTTTGGTGTAAAGATGTTAAACGCCCGGTTCTGGTTCTGGTCCCAGGACTGACCTTGCATCTTGTGTGGCGTACATGTTTTCATCTACAGAACATTTTTATTCCGATGAATATGATTGTTGGTGTGAAAAATGAGCAATTTTCGTAACTAGTTGTTCTTACCAACCAACGCGCTTTCTAGCCCATTCGGGCCTACAAAATTTTCAGGCAAGCGTTGAAGTACACCGCTCTCTATACAAAACTATGTAAACACTTGTATCATTCATTCGAAGCGCCTTAGATCTCCAAGTGGTAACTGGTAACTACGCTTTTGACAGTAACTTTTTATCAACACCTTTCAATCTCTCACCATCAGTTTTAAGTCTCGATCAACTCAATCTTCATCATCATTAGCAATCACTTTGGTTCATTAATAAGTTACAGAAATTATAGAACCAACACATCCAACAATGCCATATTTCATGGGTAGGCTACCTATAGTCACTTCCGCTTCACGGACCCTAGCGCACAGACTACTCTCTAAAACATGTGAGCTTCATCAAAGAACAACCGTTTCACTTTACAAGTAGTTGATACCCATCCGCGACCTTAACATGTTCATTCTTTACTGCTGTTCCAACAATATGGTGTTGTGGTAGCTATGCGCTCACTCGAAGACAACATAAATAAAATAATGAAAAAAGATCTAAACAGTTCATGATCTCATGGGAAAAGTATTGGTTATTATAGTTGGGTTACACATAATGACACTAAAAACCGTAATGACCCCATGTATCTCCCTATCGTTTCACCAAAAATTGTTCCAAGTAAAATCTTTGTTATGAACATTTTTGTCAAACCGCAGACACCAAAACAAATGCTCTAAAGTTCCAAATGAGGTACATTGGCAAAACAAAATGTTACGATGATAGGCCCGGCCATGTCACCAAGCAAACACCCTGTAACACAATGTGATGACGTCAAAAATCACGAATACAGGAGTGTGTTTGGATGTGTATTTTGAAAGTGATATCAGGATCTGATAATCAGATGTTCAAAAAAAAATCCCATATTCTAAATAGTTACTGACTAATGAACCGATTTACTAAAAAAAAAAAAAAAAAGAATTTTAAGTGTAAAAATACAGCCCGTAAAGAGGGAAAAAAGCCTCTAAAACTGAACAACATAACCCAAACATTAAAAACTGATTTTATAAATTAATGTTGAATCAGTTTCAAAACACGAATCCAAACACGCCTAGTTAACAAGATTATCAAACGAGTGGTGACGCGCTTACCAATTGATTGACCAGATGACGGGCGAAAAAGGGTTGCACCGATCCCAGCTCCAATGGATGCAAAAACTAGTGATGCGCCACACCTAACAGTAGCACCACACACCTTTTTCCCAAGAACTTTGGCGCGTTCTGACTGGTCAACGTTAACATCAACATCTTCCCCTTGGTTAGATTTTGTGATGTCACGAACAAAACGGTAACACTCAATCCCAACTTGAACAAGCCATGATGCAGCAACTCCTAAAAAGTGGCCTGCCCGGATAAAAAATTTTCATCAGCATTTATCATGACTAATGGCTTATGGCTATATGAACTCATACAGACTGAAGAAAAATCAAGCAATCAATCAATCAATCAATCATACCCAGTATATCCCACGAATAGTAAAAACTATCGGTAGGGTCAGGGGAGGGTGAGATACTGAGATGTAGGCACACCTTGCCTAAGGATAGAGAGGCTGCTTCCAGAGAGACCCCCAGCTCAAAAAGAACATAATACAGGCAAACATACAAGTAACGAGAAAGGTACCACAGTGATATTCCGCTATCGGCTAACGGACCAAGAGCAGGAATAAGATAGTAAGATAGTGCATAGAAATCTATTACATTGAACATCATACAAACATGTACACGAGACGACAACCACATGCAAGTTTCACATTACTCAGTAAAAACAAGATAAATAGAAACATAAATGAATATAGGTTTAGAAATCCTATAGTTAATGTCTCCTAATAAACAGCTATGCTACTAAGTGACAAATCCTAAAAGTCACTTACTTTAATCCTACTTCTCCACGAACTCCTATCTTGGACCATGTCTTCAGAGAGGTGCAACTCTATGAGATCCTGTCTAGTCCGCTCATCCCAGGTCAATTTAGGTCTACCCCTATTCCTTCTCCCCTCTACAACGCACGCTTCCACTGCTCTAACTGGCGCTGTTTTTCGTCTCCTCTTCACATGTCCAAACCATCTCAATCTCCCTTCCTTTATCTTGTCTGATATCCTAGCCACTCCTAACCTTTCTCTAAAAACCTCGTTTCTAATCCGATCTAGCCTAGTGTGCCCGCACATCCACCTAAGCATCCTCATCTCTGCAACCTCCATCTTGCGTGTGTGCGTCGACTTGATTGCTCAGCACTCTATGCCATATAGCATAGCAGGTCTAACTGCGGTCCTAATTTCCCCTTTAATTTATTTTGGAACCGCTTATCGCACAATAAGCATTCTGTCCCATATAACAGACTGAAGGAAAAAAAAACTGAAAACTAAGGCCAGTTTGCAACAGCTTTTAACTGCATAAAGTTTTTTAACTACAAAGCACCAATGAAATATTATAAGAGTATGTTCAGATAAACATAATCTTTAAAAAAGTCGAAATGCACAAAGCCTGAAACCAGTGAAAAGACGGGTGCATAACTGACCTCTAAATGTTGTTCTGCTGACACAAAAAAAGTAAGTGTAAACTGGCATCCCCCTATTAGCTTTGCGCATGGCTGACTTTGGGACGTCTGGCATAAACAATATAGAAAAATGGTTATTTATTATATCATACATATGAAACCGGCATGCGGCAGTAAAGGGATAGTATGTACCTTTAAGAAGCTTCCATGCAGCACGCTGTGAAAAATGGTGAACAGCAAGCCGTTCCAGAACACGTCTAGTAGTAACAACACTAGTCTGAAATGAAGAAAAATATCAGACTAAAGTTTAAAAGATAAAAGTTACAAGATTTAACATGCACAAATTCAAACTTACTTCACGAATAATTTGTTTTACTGATTTCTTCAAGGGTACGACCAAATCCACATGATGCTCATCAGAAGAATCCGGTAAGAAATCATCATCGTCATCTTCTACTTTAGGTACCAAAATCGGCAAATAAAACAATAAGAAAGACCTCAGCGATGTCAATGCAAATGATCTCGGCTGGAAAGCTGAGAACAATGGCTTTAGCTCAATGGAATATTGTTTCGTCCCGTAGTTTAGTGTGTCATGCCTAAAGATTGTTTCAGACGCAGTCCTTAAACTAGTAAGGTAATCTTCGGCTGAAAGAGATGGAGTAGCACCAGCATCACAATAAGCAAATCTTTTTCCACTAAAACTGTTTCAGAGGCATGACGCATCATTAAAATTTTAGAATCTTGAAATAAAAATCAGGCGTACGCCTCACCCGTTTTTTTAAATGTGATATGTAAGGCGTTTATGTAACCATTAGCGCTGCTTTCTTTCTAAGTTTCTAACTCCGTTATATCTATGAAACGCTCTACTTAACATTGGTTTTGTATTGAATGTGCCCCTACACATATAGGCTTATAAGGGGGTGCCTGAGGTTGCTTATATTACTGTACCGACTTATCCACCTATTTGCAATTAGCAGATAAGTAGATAAGCATTTTTTGTGTTTGGATGATGAAATTTATGCCTGCTTACTTTAGAATAAGCAGCTTGAGAAAAATTCAAATACATTTTCACAAAGAAATCAGTAAATCCAATGTCGCGTTCAATAAAGACTTATGATACATGCATCGGTGTACTCAATGTGTCCATGCCTATCCTAAGAATGTATTAAAAAGACCGACGATCGTCTTTTTTTTAGGATGAATGTAAAGCCAAACAAATAGCTTCTATTCCAAAGAAAAAAATATTGTGTCCAAAAAGTCCTTTATTTCATTCGTTTAAAAATAAAGACGATCCATCACACGCTACACTGAGAAATAGATCTTAACTTATTGAAGTTAATAACTTGGGTTTGTGATAATTCTAAAAATACTTACTTTTGTGACAACATCGTATCAAACAAATATAATTCATCATAATAAGCAATTAAGCAGCACTACTTATAACTAGTTACATAACTGAAACATATTTCAATCTTAGTTACTATTTAATAATTATTATTTTTCTAATAACTTAAGCTAAACAGTTATAAAAACTTGGTTAGCATTTAGTGAATCTTTATCTTCAACATTACATCTAGTCCTCTATTTCAAATTAAACTTGCAAAAAAAAAAAAAAAAAAAAAAAAAAAAAAAAACTTTATATAAAAAGTATTTCACAAGACAAAAAAAAAAAAACTTAAACTTGATAACTATTTGTGAACTGTTTTTATAAGAATAACAATAAGAATAAGTTGTTTAAATAAGCAATGTGAAACAAACCCTGATCCCAGAACTCATATTTAAATAAAAAAATAATAATAAAAAACAAGAAAGTAAATTTTGAAAAGATGAATAAAAGAAGAGTGTGGTGTGGGTACCCAAATAAAGCAAAAGGGGTGACGGCGGCAGAGGAGGCGGCGGAGTATAAGCCGGTGGAATGGAGGTTTTGACCGTTGAGGGTGGGGTTTTTCCTCAGAAGATCCATAAGCAAACCTATTCCGGCCATTGATGAAACAGGATTCGATTGGATTGGATTGAATGGTATGAGTTGGTTCAAGATTTTACTGAATCTTTCTGTTTATTTATGGAGTTTGCTTTGCTGAATCAAAGAAGTGGAAGATCGAGTCGATTAAGATTTGATATTTCAAAACTTTAATAACAAAATCTATATAACAAAAAAATAAAATAAAAAATCGGAGTGGATACACACGTCACTCATGAGTCTGCAGGAGCGCTGCAGTCTACGGATCATATGACATCTACAAAAGAAGAGGTGCACTAAATCTCTGTAGTGACTATTTGTTTTTTTAGCGTATGTACACTGCTAAAATAAACTAGTGGTGTACGGATGGTGGTTGGTGGTGGTGGATAGTGTGTGGTGGTGGTGTTTAACCCTCTATATATCTTAGAAGATCTTGGTAGCGGTAACGGTGGTGGTGGTCGGTGGGTGGCGACAGGGAATGCCGAGGATAATGAGCGGTGGCGGTGGAGGTGGTGGTGGTGGTGATGGTCGGTGTGTGTCAATGACGGAGAGTGTCGGTGGTGGTGGCGATCGATTCTTGGTGGTGGGTGGCAGTGGTTGCTGGTGGAGGTGGTCGGTGACGGCGAGTGTCGGTGGTGCCAGTTGGTGCTGGTGGTGGGTGGCAGTGGTCGGTGGTTGTGGTGGCGGTGGTGGTGGTCGGTGACGGAGACTGTCGGTGATGGCAGTCAGTGCTTGGTGTGAGTGGCGGTGGTTGGTGGTGGAGGTGGCAGTTGGTGGTGGGTGGCGGTGGTCGGTGGTGAAGGTGGCGGTTGGTGGTGGGTGGCGGGGTGGTCGGTGATGGCAGTAGTCGGTGGGTGGCGGTGGTCGGTGACGGAGAGTGGCGGTGGTGGTCGGTGGGTGGCGGAAGTCGGTGGTTGGTGGTGGTCGGCGATGGTTGTGGTCAATGTTGGCGTCAAGTGGTGGTGGCGATGGGTGGTAGTGGGAGAGGTGGGTGTGGTGGTGGTCGGTGCTGAATGCTGATGCAGGGTGACAAAAAGAATGGAATAGAAAAACAAAACAGGGGAGATCGATGGAATGAATTTTGAGGTTTTTAGAGTAAATGTAATGGAAGAGGTAATGGATGACTCCATTACCTTGACCAACAAAACACCTTTGTTTTCATTCCATCGTAATGCTCCATTTCATTCCGTCTTCCATTCCTGCATACCAAACGCTACCTTAGTGTTGTCTTCTAATTAGAAAATCAAAGAAGTTGTTTATTCATCCCCACCTATAATTTTTCTAAAAAACGGTTAAAGTTGTATTTTTCTCTCATGTGCATGCCTATGCATTTCTCCTTACGATTTTTAAACGTTAATAACTTTTTTTATACGACATTTTTTTTGAAAAAAATTACACCAAATTTCCTTGAAAACAAGTCAGGTAAAAATAATATGTTTTGATTCGACAGTAAAAATTCGAGTTACCTACGTTTAAGATAAAATACACAAACAACTCTTTAACTTTAGAAATTGATATTTATGCCCCTACACATTCTAAAAACTTTATAAAATGTCATTTTCACCCCGTTGAGTTCTAACTTTTCAAATTTACCCAACGTATATTCATTATTTACGTTAAAGAAAAAATACATATTCTGACACGGTTATTATTGTGTATTTGTTGGTATAAATCACTTTTTGACGTAAATTTATTTTTATGTACGTTTTTTACGGTCTACGTTTTGCTGAACATGATGGTATAAATTTATGCTTCAACGTAAACGATATAAATTCACGTTTCGACATAGGGTTATTTTTCGAAACGACCCTGGTCAAATATAAAACGTTTCCATTCTTATTTTTACTTATGATATCCGTTGGTCTACGATTCAGACGTAAATTTTGTTCGGAAACGGGTTGGATCGAATATAAAACATTTTAGTTTGACAGTAAATATTCGAGTTACCTACGTTTTTTTACGTAAACTGTGTTCGGATACAAACGAGTCGGCTCAAATATTAAATGTTTTTATTCGATAGTGTAAACTTGAGTTATTGTACATTTTCATACGGTTAACGCATATAAACAACTTAAGCGTCGCTGCAAACGCACAGTATAAGACAATCATCTAGTAGAATATACACGTGCATCATTTTTGCATCAAATATTAAATTTTCTTCTTAGCAAAATATAGTACCATACTAACATTAAAAAAGAATAATCAATTTGAGCAGACATATTGCACGAAGAACAATATTCCAATGCAAGTAATGAGGGTTTTTAACCATATCTAACACCTACGAAGGGAACAATTGTAATTTAGGAGTAACCCACACACACCAACATCAAAAAAACTAATAAAAACAATAGCTTTATATCACAGTCAGATTGATATGCCAAAATTCTAGTAGTGTGTTATGTAATTAATAGATTTTTCAAGGCGTTTTAAGAAGATAGATTTTCGATTTGATGATGAACATGATGGAACATAGAAGCATGGGAGTTCATAATTGCTAGGATGTAGAAGCATGGGAGTTTATAATTGCTAGGATGTAAGGATGAACGGGTAAGGCAGGACGTCTTAAAAGTAAGCGTCTTTTTTTTTTTTGATAAATTACCTTATTGCCCTAATGAGTTTCATTTATAATACTATAGACTATAGATATAGAATATAGTAGTTTAGAGGAATAATGGAAATAAATAATCCCAACTATTGACTATTGACCAATAACAGTTCCAACTACGAAAATCACCAATATTGGTCCCAACTTTCGACATATTGGAAACCAACGGACCCAAACTAACGGAGGCTAACTCCGTTAGTGTGATGCTGACGTGGCATGCCACGTAGGATGCCACGTAGGATCATCTTGCCACTTAAGCATGCCACGTCAGCATCACACTAACGGAGTTAGCCTCCGTTAGTTTGGGTCTGTTGGTTTCCAATATGTCGAAAGTTGGGACCAATATTGGTGATTTTCGTAGTTGTGATTGTTATTGGCCAATAGTCAATAGTTGGGATTATTTATTTCCATTTTTCCTAGTTTAGATAATCTATCATTTTAACTATGATACCTCGGGTAATTATGTAAAAAAAATATTTCCACGTCATGTACGATTTATGTTTTATATATTCATACGGTGTAGATGGAAAGCAACCATAAAGTGTGTTGTGTGGGCACACAAGGTTATACGAAATAAGAAATAAGGTTTTTAGGGAAAGAATGTGTGTAGCTAGTATATCGGATACAATAAAGGTGAGAAATTAACATGGTTTGGGCATGTGAATAGGAAGCAGACGACAGGGCCTGTTAGAACGATGGAAACCTTGTCTGTAGAGGGGATGAAGGGTAGAAGTAGGCCCATATTAACTTGGTATAAGCCGATTAGAAAAGATTTTCTATGATTACACCTTTATGAGGACATGGTCTAAAATTAGAGGTCTTGGAAACACATTATTAAAGTTAAAGACTTTTAGTGCATGGTACATATGTGTTTTAGGTGTGCCATAGAGCATAAGTTTCACCCATGCTTTTAGTTGGATTTTATATGTCATTGTCTTATTATATCTATGTTTATAGGTTGTTTTTTAATCATATATCTTCTTACCTTTACCATGCACTCTTTCACCATCTAGTTTTCCTTATATTTCATGTTCCTTTATGTATCTATGTGATATATGTTGTGGGTTGTGGAGCCAAGATTTGCCTACGTCTCATCCTCTCCAAATCTTACCAATAGAACCTCTCTTTGTGGGATTTACTAGGCATGTTTGAAATCGTATACTAATATAGTCACTAGATTTCATTTGAAATGTAGTTGTATTCGCAATAGAGTATCTTCTTAGTTTCAAAAGCTATAGCTAACATTGACACTATACGGTACATGACGCCTCACAATTTACTCTTCCACTTTTTAGTATTGTACTAATACCATAATAAACAAATCAATTTCAAAAGCTATAACTAGTGTCAACACTATACGACACGTCACGCCTCACAATTTACAATTTCCTTTTCATCTCTTTCAATTTCATAATATCAATACCGTACTAATACCATAATAAAACAAAGAGAGAATTACACAGATTGTCCTTTAGTTTTACCTGAAATTGCATCTTTTGTCCTTTTTTTGAATTTTTAAACTCCCTATGTCCTTTCTTTTATACACTTGTTACACCCTATGTCCTTTAGGCCAAAACCAAGTTAAAAAACTCGGTTAAGCTGCTCACGTGCCCCTCACGTGAGGGGCAATCCTGTCTTTTCACCCTCAAAAGGACAATATGTGTAATAATAATAATAATAATAATAATAATAATAATAATAATAATAATAATAATAATTCAAGAACACAAAACACAAATCGGTTTACACAGACAATACACACACATCTATGAGAGAGAGAGAGAGACTTGGAGAAGGGGAAAGAAAGGGAGCCGGTGGCCCCTCCGCCTCCGGCCAAGCTCCGGCACAGCCGAGCTCCTCCACCCACCCCTCACCTCCTCAACACCCCACATCTATGATTATTACTTTAGAGATAGAGAGAGACGCAGAGCCGAGAGGAAGAGAGAGAGGTAGAGGAGAGAGAATGAGCTCAGAGGAGAGAGAAAGGAGAAGAGGAGGTGGTGGTGGTTCCTGCAGCGGCGGCGGCGGTTCACGGTGGTTGTTTCAGATGGCAGCAATGGTTCCTTTATCTCCGATTGAAAAACAGGTAAAAACCCCCAAATCACCCTCTATTCTCTTGATTCTGATGCCCGATGATGAGGAGGTTGTATTGGTGGTGTTTATTGTTGACAAGGAGGAGGGTTACAGGGTGGTTAAGGTGGGAGGCTGTGGTGGGGCTCACGGTGGTCATAGGTGGTGGTGACGACTGTGGTGGTGGTTAATGGCTGTTCCAAGTTAGGCGCTGGTGACAAGGGTTTTGGTTCGGGTTAAAAGAGTTGTGGTGGTGGCTGTTAGATGGTTGACAGGGAATAGGCGATGGTGGTGCTGAATGGGTCAAACAAGAAGTGGTGATGCTGTCTATATTGTTACAGATATGGATTCCGATGACATCGAAGGCTGAAGTAGAAGGCCACGAGTGTGGTTGGGTGTATCTAAATGAGGGGTTTGGTGGTGGTTGATGGTCGACGGTGGGGAGGTGGTGGTGGTCCGGCAATGGTTCGACGGTGGGGAGGTGGTGGTGGTTACGGCGGCGGTGGTGGAGATAGGTATGTTGGTGATGAATTAATGGTGGTTTAGGGTTTGATTTGTTGAAGGGGTAAAGATGAAGATGATGATGTTTGTCTGATTTGGTTTTTTTTTTTTAAGTTTTATCATGTTTTAAAGGTGAAAAGACAGGTTTTGCCCCTCACATGAGTGGCACATGACCAACTTAACTGAGTTTTTTTAACGGGGTTGGGTCGAAAGGACAAACGGTGAACAAGTGTATAAAAGAAAGGACATAGGGAGTTAAAAATTCAAAAAAAGGACAAAGGATGCAATTTCAGGTAAAATTAAAGGAAATCTGTGTAATTCTCTCTAAAACAAATCAATATAGTTAAAAATCCGGCAAGGGAAATTCCACTAGTTTATTAAAGAAAATCCTTTATAATTATAATCAATTTAATAATGTTGAGTAAACATTCATATATGATGATGATTTATTTTATTAACCTCTAAAATATTTTATTGCTAAATAAAAACCTGTCATCAATGTACTCCCAGCCGTCATTCGGTCACCCAATCCATACTTGCTGAGTCCATTTTGTGGGCCCCACAAGGTTTACCCACATCAACCTGCCTCTTATCAATTATCATTCACACCATTCATACACACATTACACAAAACCATTTTCTTTATACTTTTTTTTACCTCCTAATCCACACCACCACCACCACCAGCTGCTGACCCTGTAAACACCCCTACAGTTCCTTAATATTACCATCCATACCCCCCCTCAATGTACACAAGCATCATCCATCCTACCCATAACACCCTCACCTTTCTTGACTGTTTCTTGAACTGCAACCATCATAAAGCTCTTACCTTTAGTCTTATTTGATATACCCACAAAGGGTTTTCAAATCTTGACCCTTTTGTTATTTGGCTCAGATCTTTAAGAAAAAAGTTGGTATCTTTAGGGTTCTTTTTTAGGATTATGATATACCCATTTCATATTTTTTTTATATTTTATATTTAGGGTTTGATTAAGTCTTTTGGTATGTATTTGCTTAAAAGTTAGTGTTTTTAGCTTAAATTTGCTCTCAAGATTGTTTCTTGAATTTAGGGGTTTTAATCAAGATTTTTGTTGAATATTGATGGGGGTAGTTTTGTAAATTAGGGTTTTTTTTTTCCTTCAGTTTTAGGGTTATAGGATGGCTGCAAATAGTCAATGTTATGGGAATGGAAAGAAGATTATGTGTCAAAAGAAAGGGGGGGAAAAGGGTAGTTCATTATTACTTGAAAGATTTATCGGGTGAATCGGTTTTAGCGGTTGTGGGAACCGAAAGGAGTGTTAGGCATATGTTATATGTGGTTAGTGAAGATTTCTTGAAAGTCAACGCGGCTGAGAATTCGGTCAATGCAGGGTATAGATGGAGGTCAAGGAGAGAGGTTGTGAATTGGCTTACTTCTATGTTGTCGAAACAGCACCGCCAAGGTGAACTAAAATTTTTGCATACAGCATATCTTTCGATGTTTACGTATGTTATTGCGCTATGTCACTTTGCACTTGAGTTGAAACATGGTATAAACTGTCGTGTTAGTGCTGAGAAGCTCCATGTAATTGATTTTGTATAAATGAGGATGTGATTTGCAATTGATTGAAAGAAAACCGGCTTAAGTTATTGTTTAAGTTGTTAATCTTTAATGATTCATTAGTTATTGCGGCTTGA
Organism: Ambrosia x helenae; assembly: GCA_030844895.1. Classification (NCBI taxonomy): domain Eukaryota; kingdom Viridiplantae; phylum Streptophyta; class Magnoliopsida; order Asterales; family Asteraceae; genus Ambrosia; species Ambrosia x helenae. Next base: position 52,928 of record JAUTDX010000787.1, read on the forward strand.
AGTATATTGAATTGGATGACTCGTTGCAAGTTAGGAATACGTCGGTATTTTTACATTTATTCTTTTGTCTTATTCGTGTGCCGTATGTCCGTATCTTGAGTAAATGTAATACAAATTATAGAACCCTAGCATTGACCATAGATACACGCAAGCTTTTGAATCACATAAATACCGTATTGAATTTTGTTTTTTTCACGTGAATTCCATGATGCTTTATTTACTCGTAAAAACGACAATTCGGATGACGTCCACCAAAATGTTGTCGTGTATTTGGCTATTTCCATGATGTTTCTAAAGCTGTTACGAGCTTTACTAACAGTGTTTTTTTCAATTAAAATTCAGAATCCCCGAAGAGCAATCGCATATCGGGATTTGGTGTTTCATATCAGAATCATCTTGCTAGAAATGTAAATTTACAGGTGCCGGATATAGTGTGGTCAGGTGCAGCGTGGACCTGCAGTAAACAACTCAAACATTTTCCAGGCTTTTGCAGGAATGGGATTACAATAGCGGTAACCATTTGTTATGTTTTCGCTCTTTTTGGTTCTTCGTTTTTAGTCTTACAGATCATATACACATGAACCCATGCTAGTGACTTTTGAACTTCAGACATTGTCGTACACTTTACTTTGTTTAGTAAATTGCTCTTTCATATCGAATGTCAGGTTTAATATCAATTGCTAAACCAAACTGAGTAATAGTTTTTTTTATAATTGGTAGTTTCAGATCTACACTATATGTGTACATGATGATATGAGACATAACTTTAAATAACGAGCTGAGGCTGTTACATGCTAATAATGGTAACAAAAATATAATGTACCAGGCCTAAAACTTATATCATGTTGGTTGTATCTAGCTATAACATGGTCCGTCCCGGGGGGGGGGGGGGTCAAATCAGATAATTTTTGTTACGGGTCAAGTTGGTTTATAGAAACACCATTTTGCCAAAATTGTGAACTTTTCATAAAAAAATTATCGTGTCAAAGATTATTACAAAATTTACATTAGCTCAATTATAATCTATTTTTTTTTAAATAAAACAATTTAGGAGGTTTTATGTATTTAAAACAATTGCGGATGTCTTTTAACCGTTTGACCTGTTGAGAGATCAAACACTACATGAACCGACTCTTATAAAAAATAAATGGGTCACGTTTGCCATCCATTTTTCTGCCTCCCAAGTTTCCATACATAATATTTTTTTGTGTGATTTACAGGTACAATCATTTGTTTATGTTATGGGCCGAAGGAGAAATCCGTCATCTTGCATATCTTGAAGATATGTATGAAGACCGAAAAGGTCAAAAGAAAGTCAAAGTGAGATGGTTTCACTACAATAAAGAAGTACAAGCTTACATTACTCTTAAAAACCCCTCACCCAAGAGAGGTTTTCATTACACCTTATGCACAAGTTATCAGTGTCGAGTGCGTGGATGGCCCGCCCTTGTTTTGGCCCGTGAACATTACGATAAATGCGTGTCTACGTTTCCAGATGATTTGTTGACCCGCCGTTCATCTTTGTTTTAGACAATTTAAAAACAAACGTGAGAAGCCATTTAAGTTGAGTAATTATGTGGATTATTTCGATCAGCTTGTTTTTTTGGTTCTTGATACCGATTTTTCTTGAAGATGAAATAATAGCGGTGGAGATATTGTTAAGTTGGGGGCTAAAAGACTTAGGAGTTCGGGAGGGCGACAGTGGCACAATGTGATTTGCCCTGCACGGATGTCAAATATGAGATTTGAGAAGAAAGCTTATTCCGAAGTATGTGCAAAACCGGCTTCAAATATCATGCCTTTTAAGATAAATGAGAAGATAGAATTGTTGAGCTTAGATAGTGGTATTAGGGGATGTTGGTTTAGATGTACTATAATGCAAGTTACTCGGAGACAGTTAAAAGTCCGATATGATGATTTGAAGGATGAAGATGGAAGTGGTAATCTTGAGGTATGATTTTGTTTATTT